>RCUC01127256.1:0-28235 GCA_003697995.1 Taxidea taxus jeffersonii | reverse complement strand
GATAGCCTCTTCAACAAATGGTGTTGGGAAAATTGGACAGCCACATGCAGAAAAATGAAATTGGACCATTTCCTTACACCACACACGAAAATAGACTCAAAATGGATGAAGGATCTCAACGTGAGAAAGGAATCCATCAAAATCCTTGAGGAGAACACAGGCAGCAACCTCTTCGACCTCAGCCGCAGCAACTTCTTCCTAGGAACAACGCCAAAGGCAAGGGAAGCAAGGGAAAAAATGAACTATTGGGACTTCATCAAGATCAAAAGCTTTTGCACAGCAAAGGAAACAGTCAACAAAACCAAAAGACAACTGACAGAGTGGGAAAAGATATTTGCAAATGACATATCAGATAAAGGGCTAGTATCTAAAATCTACAAAGAGCTTAGCAAACTCAACACCCAAAGAACAAATAATCCAATCAAGAAATGGGCAGAGGACATGAACAGACATTTCTGCAAAGAAGACATCCAGATGGCCAACAGACACATGAAAAAGTGCTCCATATCACTGGGCATCAGGGAAATACAAATCAAAACCACAATGAGATACCACCTCACACCAGTCAGAATGGCTAAAATGAACAAGTCACGAAATGACAGATGCTGGCGAGGATGCGGAGAAAGGGGAGCCCTGCTACACTGTTGGTGGGAATGCAAGCTGGTGCAACCACTCTGGAAAACAGTATGGAGGTTCCTCAAAAAATTGAAAATAGAGCTACCTTATGACCCAGCAATTGCACTACTGGGTATCTATCCTAAAGATACAAACGTAGTGATCCAAAGGGGCACGTGTACCCGAATGTTTATAGCAGCAATGTCCACAATAGCCAAGTTATGGAAAGAACCTAGATGCCCATCAACAGATGAATGGATGAAGAAGATGTGGTATATATATACGATGGAATACTATGCAGCCATCAAAAGAAATGAAATCTTACCATTTGCGATGACATGGATGGAACTAGAGCGTATTATGCTTAGCGAAATAAGTCAACTGGAGAAAGACAACTACCACATGATCTCCCTGATATGAGGAAGTGGAGATGCAACGGGTTGGGAGTTAAGGTGGTAGGAAAAGTAAAAATGAAAGAAGATGGGATCGGGAGGGAGAAAAACCAAAAGAGACTCTTAATGTCATAAAACAAACTGAGGGGGGTGGGGGGAAGAGGGGTTGGGTGAGGG
This sequence comes from Taxidea taxus jeffersonii, assembly GCA_003697995.1. Classification (NCBI taxonomy): domain Eukaryota; kingdom Metazoa; phylum Chordata; class Mammalia; order Carnivora; family Mustelidae; genus Taxidea; species Taxidea taxus. The sequence goes on along the minus strand of RCUC01127256.1, from coordinate 27,051 downwards.
TGGTGGGGTTACATCATATGTTTAAATAAAGCTTAAATAAAGTAAAAAAAAAAAAAATCCACAAAACCCAAGGCATAATGCTGCTGGGTGTGGTTGATTGTTGCTCTGCATTGATTCTACCTCTCTCTATGTGCCTTTCTGTATTGGACAGTCAGAACGCTAAAAGCTGTATTGTCTAGATTTTTGTATCTAGGAGTTCTAGATGCAAATTAGTTTTCACCAGCTGGACACATGTGAACACAATCTGTACCATAGAGGTGAGACAGAAGCTATCTCCCTGCTGCCAGTTCTGTTGGGAAGCAAGTTGTGGGGATGTGTCAGGATAACAGAGGCACTGGATTCAGTATTCTGTGATTTTTGTCACCAGCTCTCACTATGAAGAAGCAGTGGCTTCTTCATAGTGAGAGTGGCTGCCATGCTAGGACCTGGAAGCCAAGATTGGGAAATTGCTGCTGGCCCTAGAGTGGGCAGAGAACATCTCAGCAGCACATCAGGACTAGAGATGTAGGCTAGGAATATACCAGATGGGAGCTCCAGGACTTAAGGAAAGAAGTCACTAGAGGCAAATGACTGATAAGCAGAACCATAAGTAGGCCTTCTCCTATGAGTATATTTTCTGGCCAAAGGCAGACTGTGTGTTTTATTTTGATTTTATAGGCAATAATATGTATGCAAAGTCATTTGTTTCTGACAAAGTTCTAACTGTATACCTCACCCTTGGATTATTTATTATTATGTCTCACAATTATATAGGCTTGGGGATATCATATCACATCTTGGGCCTCACTTTCTTAATCTGGCAAATGACAGCATAAGATAAGATGGACTCTCCAAGGACCTGTTCCTTTTTAAAATACTGCATGCTATTTGTGAAATTAAATCTTATGGCCTACATCCTTTTTTCCCTTTTCTTAGACCACAGCACTGAGCCAGCCACAGATTTGTCTTAGTGCTGTTGGTGACTGTTATGGGCTGACATGTGTCCTGTACCCCCAAATTCATATGTGGAAGCCCTAATTCCCAATACCTCAGAATATGAGTATCTAGAGATAGGGCCTTTAAATATGTGCTTATGGTAAAATAAGATCATATGGGTGGGCCTCAATCCACTATGGCATATTTCCTTAGAGGAGGAGAGATTAGGAAAAATAAATACATAGACTAAGAGAAGAACATGTATGGACATAGAAGGTGGCCATTTGCAAACCAAGGACAGAGGCCTCACAAGAAACCAACCCTGTCAACACCTTGGTCACAGATCTCTAGCCTCCTGAATTGTGAGAAAATAAATAAATAAATTTCTGTTGCTTAAACCACCCAGTATATGATACTTTATTATGGCAGCTCTAGCAAACCAATATAGTTGTATTAAAATAAAACTTTGTAGAAAACTTTTGACAGGAGAATAGGATAGCACTGAGGAATTATAAGCCACGCACATTGTGACCCAACCAACCTTAGCCTCTGCCTCTGTAGCCAGCAAGCCCACAACTGGAACCAGATAGCTTCCCCCTAACAGGCCACCATTGCCCTCACTAAAGGGTTAAGCTTATTTCAGGCCCAGGAGCTGTGGTCTGAATATTTGTGCTCCCCAACAAATCCTTATGTTGAAACCTAATGTCCAATGTGATATTATGAGGAGGTGGGGACTTTGGAGGGTAGAGCCTTCATGGATGGTATTAGTGCCCTTATAAAAAGATGCCTTTCCCCTTTGTGAAGTTACAGTGAAAAAATGACTGTCTTGTAGATCAAGAACCAGAACCCAGATCTGTCAGCAACCTTGATCTTGGATTTCCCAGCCTCCAGAACTAGGAGAAACAAGTGCCTGATGTTCCTAAGCCACTCAGTTTATGGTATTTTTTGTTAGAATAGCCTGAACAGACTAAGACAACAAGTGAATGTAAGTAACCTAACTAGTTTAGCATCAAGTAAACTTTGGTCCACCTGTCTCAGAATATTAAGCTACCAAGAGAGGTTAGTGAGTAGTGGGTAGTGATCTGCCCAAGGCTGCTCACATGGCTACTGGTACCCTGACTTCAGGGCCATTACACTGCTCTAGGGATCCCCATCCTTTTTGATATTCTGACACATATGAGAACTATAATAGTTTACAACACACTGCTGTGGGGAGGGAAAACCCAAAGGCTCCACCCACCCAGGACACACTTGTGTTCACAAGAATTGTGAGTTAATTACTTGAGCATACCTGTAACCCATTCCTGTGGAGACACACAAGTTGAGGACCATGATACTGTATCGCACTGCATCCATTAATGGCAATAGGTAGACCTTGTTGTCTATACTATACCTTGTTGTCTATACCTTCTTGTCTATGCTATAGTAATTATCTATACTATACTAGTACTTGAGAGTGACTGTGAGACATCTACTAAGAACAGAGAAATAAGGAAATGATGTTGCTTTCTGTACATTAAATGTTAAGATAAATATGCATTAGGCCAGAAGAAAGATATACAATCACTTGAAAAAAATAAAAAATAGCATGTTGCCCAGGTACATTGTTGATTATAATTTGACTGAAAGCATAGAGGATATAAATAAATAATCACCATCACAGAAATCTGTAAAATGGTGGGATGAATATCAGCTCAGACTAATTAGGGACAGAGAGACTTTGTTATTAGTCTTCCATTTCTCCCCTTGTCAAGACCCTCCCAATAGTGAGATGGATATACCCAGCTAGCCCAGCCTTGTGCTGTTAGTACACATTTATCTAAATATCCTAGGCATCCTTCTCATTTTAATTGTGTCTGCCATGTGTTTTTTTCAGGGGAGGGGAATGTACTTATTTTAGGAACTTTCAAGTGTTCTGGTTTCTGAGCTAGGGAGGTCTCTTGATGACTTCTGATTATGACTTGGGTTCCCAGGAAGCTTCTTATAGGGAGAAATTTCTCTGAACCAAGCTAAGGAGAGCTTTCTTGTCCATTTGATGATTATATATTATTTCATTTAAATTAATTTTTTGACATCCTTGACTCTTGTGCAAACAAATGTTTAATTTTTTTAAGATTTTATGTATTTATTTGGGAGAAAGAGAGAGAGGATAGAGGGAGAACAAGCAAGGGATGCTGCAGGCAGAGGGAGAAGCAGTCTCCCTGATGAGCAAGGATCCCAACGTGGGACTCAGTCCCAGGACCCTGGAATCATGACCTGAGTCAAAGGCAGACGCTTAACTGACTGAGCCACCCAGGCAGCCCTAATGTTTATTTTTATTGGCATGGATAACTCTTAAAGCCTAATTACCAGGCACTGCCAATGAAATTCTGAGTCTTCAGGGAAATGGGTGGACCCTCACATGAAGTGATTTAATTGAAGGCCTGTAATGTGAGGAGGTATTTGTCTGCAGTGGGCCCTTCCTTAGACCATACTACTCTCTCTGTTATATATCTCAATGTCTGTGTAATTCATGTCCCTTTTAGAAATAAGATATAGTCTTGGGGCATCTGGGTGGGTCACTTGGTAGAGCATGTGACTCTTGATTTTGGGTCATAAGTTTGAGCCTCAAGTTGGGTATAGAGATTACTTAAAAAGAAAGAAAAAAGATATAATCTTGAAACAGTTGAGTTGTGCTGAATGGTTCTGGTCTCTGTGTTCAGATGACTCTGAAAGATTACATTTATTTATTCAGTAAATCTAGTCTACCCAAATCTCTACTGCCAAAAAAAAAAAAAAAAAACCAACAATATGAGAAGTTTCCCTTGTAACATTGTGTCTTGCCAACAATTCGTCTAATAGGAGAAAACTGAGCCTTTTTTTCTAACTCTAGCAATTCTGTGTCCTCTGAAGCCGTGCTTTTCAAACCTGAATGTGCATATGAATCACTTGGAGATCTTTATTAAAATGAAGTTTCTGATTGAGTAGGTCTGGGCCAGGGCATGAGATTTTTGCATTTTTCCAAGTTCACAAGTGATAACTAGTTCTGCTGCTGGGCCACATCCTAAGTTACAAGACTCTAGGAAACATACATAAGTAGACCAGGTGATCACTTAAGGCAGGAATCAGGGCTCCCAGTCCTCTGCAAAGTATCAGTCCCACAACCTGTCATTCTACCATCATGGTCTTATACCTTTGTCTCAAGAAATTTTTCTCATCCCAGGAATCCTTTGTTAAAATCCACATGCTCTGATGAAATCATGCCTTAAGTCCAGTTAATACCATGATCTGCAGGAATTAGCAGGAATTCCTTATAAGCCACTTGGAAACAAAGATGGCAGTGGGCTATAAGGATGGTGGTAATATGACCCTTCAGAAAGGAATATCAAATAGGAATGCTTTTAGTTGCAAGCAGCAGAAAACCTAGTGAAGAGTGATTTAAGCAATAAAAACACTTATTCATCTCTCCTAATAAGAAGGGCTCTATCATATCACCGAGAATCCAGGTTCTTTCTGTCCTCTATCCCCCAGACTCTCCATCTTTCGTTATTGGCTTTTTATTCTTGTGCTTGTTGCCTCATGGCCCAAACTGAGTGCTGCAATTTCAGGTATCACTTTCACTTTGAAAATGGAAGGAAAAGGAATGAGCTTCCCAAGCCTTATCTGTGCCTTTTACTAGGAAAGTGAAATTCTTAGCAGAAGCTTCAAGAAGACTTCTCTTTGCATCTTATTGTCAGAACTGGATAACTTGCCTTCTCTTAAACCAATCACTGGCAAAGGGGAATGAGGTTACCCTAGATTTAGAGTAACCATGACTCACTCTTCTGAGGTTAGTGGAGGGGCCTACCCTTCCCAATAACAAGGCAAATCCACCTGCTGCAAAATCAGAGAGTGAAATGTGGGGTGAATGACATTGAGTAGACTATGAATACCTTCCCTGGGAAGAAACAAGTTCATACTTGTAAGGGAGAAAACAGAACACCAGAGACCAGTTCTGGCTGTGCGTCTAGCTGATCCAGGCATAGCCCTAGCACCCACCTCCTGATATCTCCCCATGACTTCTTTGCTTTAGAACAGAAACATGTTGGATTCCTAGTCAATCCAGATACAAAAAGCTTTCCACTATCTCATTGGGTTTCTTGTCTGATGGATATCCAAATCAGGCAATTAGAGAATTCTAATGGAGGGCATCTCATTTGGGACAGCTTGTCTACTGATTTGTTTCTGCCTCCATTGACTAGATGTCTTTTGAGTTGCCTCCAGCAATTAGACATTCAGATCCTCAAGGCAAAGATGAGCACTCTGAACCTCAAGAGAAACAGATGTCTAGGAAACATATCCTGCTCTTTTAACTTGGGGTCTCTTGGTTCTGCCTGGTGAGGAAATTCTGTGGCTTCTGTTAGTGTTTTTGGTCTTCCTTGGCCAGCATGTCCCTGGGCCCAGCTATCTATCCCCTTTTCTGGGCTGCAGCAAGTGTTTGAATAGGATGAGGCTGTCCTATTCCTTGTTACAGTCCTCATAAGTATTTATCTCTGAAACATCATCAGCTAAATTTACACAGCCTTTTCAGGAGAAATAAAAAGCAGAAAATGCCTTTTTTTTACAGTGCTAATATGAGCTATAAAAAAAGGAGAAAAGAAGAAATGAGTATGAGGAGGACAGAGAGAGAGGAAGGAAACCAAACCTCACCTTGTGCTAGGGACCAGCCTAGGCATTTTGGCATACATTCTATCATTTCAGCCTCACAAGCCTGGGAAGGAAGCATTATTTTTCACATTTTATAAGATAAGGATGTTAAGGCTCAGGGAGGCTGTGAACTTTGGCCAAGGACAAATTGTAAGTGGAAAATATGGGATTTGAATAATCTCTCTGAGTCCTGAGCCTCTTGCCATAACAATTTGATGTTTTGGCCACACAGGACACTTTTTGGAAAAGACATGGAAAAGGGAGACTCCTTCCCACTATTTCTGTTGTGGATTTCAAATTGTCTCTGTCTTCCCAGCAATAACATGTAGATGATGGTTCCGGGGTAAAACCACTGCCCAAACATGCTGTAGAAAGCCAAGACATGGCATTTTAATCCTTTGGCTGCAAAGATTTGAGCCTAGGAATATAATGTCCAGGAATACACAGGACCAAGAAGAATGAAGATAGCCCTGGAGATACCTTTGAAATACTAACGCCCATCTAAATGAACTTCCCAGGCTCCAAACTCTTAAGAATCCCTTTCCCTTTAGCAGTTGACAGATGCAGTCTCTAATCTGGCTAGACCTCTGGCCCAGCTTCAGGCTCCCTCTTCCTGTATAAAGTCCAAAAGCTGGAGCTCCACTGGGCTGGGAGTTACAAAGCTGGGAACAGAGGTGGGCCTTTCTCTGCCAGTAGCCTCTCACATACTTGGGGATAGCCTTCTCTTTTCTTATGTTACCTTCCTTTCAATTCCATCTTCTGACTTATATATGGGCATAGCCCCCATAAAGCTCTCAAAAACATAAAGAGTGCGGATTCCATGGCGGGTACCCAGTTTTCCTTTGTGGGGAGCAAAGTGATACCTGCATAGCTGTCTATCAAAGTCTGGCACGGGATGATACTTGAGAAAGAGTGGGCGGGAAGGTGAGAACTCCTAGGGATTCAAAACTGTCCATTGTTGATGCTGCTAGAACTTTTTTTCCCTATGCCAATCTCCTCCTTCCTGTATCATTCCACTAAATGGCCTGGAAGGTGAAGTACAGCTCTGTGGGCAAGAAACAAAGAGACTTGGAGTAGTAGTTGAATTTAAAGCACCATCTGCACTCTTCCAACCCAGCACCAGCAGTCTCCATGGTGATGGGGAGAGAGGGCCCACAGAATCTATATCCATGGCAAAGAAAGGAAAGAGGCTGTTGGACACAGAGGCGCTGATGGAGATGGCAGACCGTACCAGGGTGTGCCCCACGGCCAGCCACTTTTAGGGACTCCTAATTCAATATCTGCAGAGCAGCTGTAAGATATCTGGCCAGAAAATACACAGTAAACTCCTCCATGGTTCACCCGCACAAGCCATGTATAGCTACCAGGGACCAACACAAACCAGTTACTTTGGCTAGGGCAGGGTTTACACCAGAGATCAGAGGGCACATGCAGACACAGGCAGCGCTGCTGGCTGGAAGTCCATACAGGATCGATGTGCCTTCTGTTCCAGCCGTGGGAAGTATGGAAAGCTCCAAATTTCCAGGTAGGGGAGGCTAGGCTTTGTTTCAAGGAGAGAGAGTAACATTTGGTGCCTCCGTCCCATCTTTTCCATACTGCCATTCTCTGAATTGAAAAAAGCAAGAGCAAGACAAAGAATAATGCTTCAGATGCATCCTTAAAACCATGCAGAAGCCCTGAAAATAAACGTTAGCCTTAATCCATTTAGGGCCATAAAAATTACAAGACATAAATGCCACTCTGAGGACAAACATTTCCAGTCAGACAGTGAGTAGGGAATGCAAAATAGTAAGAGAAGGAACAAAACTTAGCCTTGACCTGTGCGCACTTTGCTCTAAATTAGAGCAAAGTATGCTAACTGTAGAGGTGTTTCATCAGTTCTTTTAACAAAGAAATGAAAATAGAAACAATTGGGCAAATCAAACTGAGAGTCATTTTGCCCAATAATTAGCTAAAACACTTAAAAAATTTCAGTGTCATGAAAGACAGCTGAAGGGTATTCTAGTTAGAGGAACCAAAGAACATGACAACTAAATGCAATACTTGGTTCTGTACTTGCTCCTGGATTAAAAAAAAAAAAAAAAAGAAGAAACTGCAGGATTATTAGGACAGTATTAGCACAGTATTAGGGCAAGTGGAGAAATCTGAATATAGGAATGAATAGTAGATAATATTGTGTTTGTGTTAAATCTCTCCCATGTGATATTTATAATGTACCTTTGTAGGAGAATATCTTTAATCTTAGGGGAAATGCACTGAATTTTTTAAGGGTAAAATATTACAGTGTCTGCACCTTTCTAATGGTTCAGCAAAAAAATAATGAGATGCTAAGACATGCACATAAGAGAGGGAGAGAAAGAGAGAATTAAGCAGATGTATAAAGCATAAAGGTGAATGAGTGTTCATTGCTTTTTTTTGCAACTTTTGTTTCAAGTGTTTCTAAATAAAATTAGGAGGGAGAGGACAGAGAAATTGTTATAGATTAAAACATGCTTAAGAGACATAAACAAATGTAATGTCTGGGCGGTATCAGAGTCTTAATTGGAACAAGCCAATTACAAAAAAAGGATATTTTTAAGATAATCTAGAAACATTGAACATAGATTAGGTGTTAGATAATATTAAGGAATTTTTTATTCTGTTGGAGGTGATAATGGTGTATTGTAGCTATGGGGAGGGGGGCTTTATCTGTTAAAGAAAGTAAACCTATCATCTTTTACAAGTGAAATGATATGTTGCCTGGGATTTTCTCTAACATAGTCCAGAAATGAAAAAAAATAGAGCTAAGTGAGATGAAACAACACTGACAGATTTGGATAATACTTGAAGCTGGATAATGTATATGTGGACATTCTTTACTTTGTGTCCCAAAATCTTCATAACAAAAAGTTGCTTTTAAAAATTGAAATACAGGAGCACCTGGGTGGCTCAGTCGGTTAAGCATCTGCCTTCAGATCAGGTCATGATCTCAGGGTCCTGGAATGGAGCCCCACATTGGGCTCCCAGCTCATTGAGAAGTCTGCTTCTCTGGCCCTCTGGCCCTCTCCTTTATTTTGCTCTCTCTCTCTCTCCCCTCTCTCATAAATAAATAAATAAATAAATAAATAAATAAATAAAATATTTTTAAAAATTGAAAACAGGTGTGCCTGGGTGGCTCATTCAGTTAATCGTCTGACTTTAACTCAAGTCATTATCTTGGGGTCCTGGGATCAAGCCCCATGTGGGGCTCCCTGCTCAGCAGGGCATCTGCTTTTCTGTCTCTTTCTGCCCCTCCCCCTTCTCATGTTCACTCACTCTCAAATAAATAAAATATTTTTTAAAAAATTAAAATACATGCAAAGGAGTACTAGAAAATAAAATCATTTGGGCACCTGGGTGCTTCAGTGGGTTAAGCCTCTGCCTTCAGCTCAGGTCATGATCCCAAGCCCCACACTGGGCTCTATGCTTAGCAGGAAGCCTGCTCCCCACCACCACCTGCCTCTGCCTACTTGTGATCTCTGTCTGTCAAATAAATAAATAAAATCTAAGAAAGAAGGAAGGAAGGAAGGAAAGAAGAAAGGAAGGAAGGAAGAAAATAAAATCATTCTTTGTAAAATATAGGGCCAAACCATTTATATAGATTTGTAAATTGTAGTTTTTATATCTTAGCTTTAAGAATTTCAGTGGTGGCATGCACACACACACACACACACACACACACACTTGTTTTAAATTCCTGAGACACTGTTGCCCACATTCCAGCCCCAGAGGTGATGCTGTGATAAGTAGTCACTTCCCATTTGCCAATGGATCACTTAGCAGGTCAACAACAGCCTTCCAAGCTCAATTTTTTCTTAAATTTACTTTATGTTAGAATCTCTCTCTCCCTCATTCCCAAATCTTCTATCTTCCCCACTCCTAAAAACAAAATAAAATACCACTCCCCACAGGGCTCCAGCAAAGTTATTTTTCATTCCTGCTTAGTTAAGACAGGATCATAGCACAAAAAGTAAGTTAGACAGGCTCATAGTGAGTCTGTGGTTGGACTAAGATTAGGATCTTGGATGGACCTTAGACCTCTGCTCTAACCATTAGTCAACATGTCCTCTCTTGACCATCCATAATTAAGGTGGCTCTAGTCTCCAAAGTAACCAATCTGCCTAAAATAGGAATTATGTGAGGAACAAAACATTTAAAACCAATTAGATCCATTCATACTCAAACAATGTTAATTTGAGGCTGTTACCCAAGTTTGTTGGCTTTTTGAATGTTCTCCCACCATGGGCTTAATGAAAGGAAGTGGAGGGGGGCTCTGTATGGTCCATTCCATACAGAAACTCACATGCTGTCATCCCTTTTCCCTCTTCAAACATTTCTTTATGTCCCCGAGTCATAAGCCCTTAAAACAAACTTTTCGTCAAGGCAGTTTTATGACCACAAGACTGAAACAAAAGTGGAACTCTGAGTATCCTTTATAGGCAAAGAAAGCTTCCCAAAGAAGAAATGGGACTGAATCCAAATCCCTCACAGGAACCTGGCAACTTCATGCATTATTTTACGTTTACAAGGTGGGGCTTTGAACACTTCTCCTACTGAGTCAGCTCCCCTGGGGGTCTTTGGGGAGGAAGTGGAATAGTGTCTGGTACCAGAGCTAACAGGGCACAAAACTGTAGAGTAAAGGAGTCCAGCCCCTCGCAGTGAGCATCTGCTTCCTAGGGTTTGTAGGGATTCACTGGGAATGCCCTGGAAGTGTACTGGTATGTGCTCCATGTAATCAACATGATTATTACTTCTGTATGTTAAGCATAACTTCTGGCTTCCATACCAGATAGTATCTGTCTACCCCATCCCTATTTTTCATCTCTCATTCTGGAAAAGATTTTGACTTCTGAAACACTGCTAAGTACAAGAAGCACTATGACCTGTCCTAATTAAGTCACCCAAAGATTGTTTTGTTTTGTTTTGTTTTTTAATTTTCCCAAATGGGAAAAGACAAGTGGTAACATTTCTTTTTTGACCTTTCTTTTTCTTCTTTATTCAGGAAACATTTATTGATGCCAGGCCTGGAGTCTAGCTGCTCTCTTAGATTCTAGTGCCTTCAAGGAGCTCACAGGGCCGAGAAAGGAAAAGACTCATACACAGTTGAATTACGGCATGGCTAGGCTTGCCAGATTTAGCAAACAAACATCAGCATTCTCGGTTAAATTTGAAATTCAAGTAAGTAACAAATAAATGCTACGGAATATTGTATGGAAACTACATATGATACAAATTATTCATTATCTGAAATTTAAGCATAACTGGACATCCTCTCTTATATCTGATAATCCCGGTGTACACAACACAACAGCTGCTGGCAATGAATTTGAGCAGAAAAGGCTGTGGGAGCACAAAAGCTTGAACAGACACTTGGGTCCTTCATAGAGGAGGTGACATAAAGGACACCTTTCAATAAGGAAGAATGCTTGCCAGGTAACAAAACCAGGAAGGACCTCCATCTACTAGTGGCTTAAAGAATAAGTCAGGTTTGGAAAACTACAAAAAGTTTGGGAAAGCTGGAGCACAGAGGTCCATGTGGATAAGGAGCTTGATTGAGGTCTGCTACGTAGGTTGGATATCGCACAATAGGCCATTTGGGTCCTCAGAAAATTTTATGCTGGGGAATGACTGGGTCAGACTTGTTTTTAAGGTGAGAAAGGATGAAGCATAGGAAGAGACAAAGGTTCAAATGAGCAGTTAGACGGCTGTTAAAGTCTTCCAAGGAGAGTTCCCGATAAGGACTGAAACTGAGCCAGTGCCTCTGCAGATAAGAGAAGGCAGTAAATTGGGGTAATGATTAATCAATTAGGCTTGTCAGAATCTGCTGATGGGCAAGCCAGTTGGCTGTGACATGCATGCCTCTGTGGTGTCTAGCTTAGGAGATGGGAAGAATAATGATGCTGTATTTGGCTGCAAATAGTACGATGTATATATACAGGTTAATTCCAGTTTAGTTGTTTAGCAGCAGTTGGTTAACATTTAAAGTGTCTAATGAGCACTATCCCCTTCAGAGGTAGTTAAACATTTGAGAACCCCAATCGGGAATCAGTATCTTTCAGGACTATTACTTAGCAGTTCATATAGCTTGTCTTAATCTACCCCAGTGAGTTTGTTACTTAGCATAGGGGATAGGGGATCACTTAGGAGTAAGAATCTGGCATGCCCAGTGTCAGATCTCAAGTCCCACTGATCTTTTAACTTCATGAAGAACATAACCCTTTTATAAGACTGGCTCATTCTGCCTTTGAAGTATCTCTGCATTTGTTTTTCATACTTATGAATAAATATTAATATATCTGCCAAAACTGATCCAAGACTTACTATCATTTTGACATACCATACTCTTTGGTAGTGAGGTTGTCAATAAGGGATGTATATGTCTCCCTATACCTGCCTCTTACCACTGGATGGTATAATATTGTTAATATATACCAAAAAGAACATTAGGTAATTTGCTGAGGACCAAACTGGCTTAAATCCATTCAAAATAGCTGCCATTGGAAGTTGACTTGAGGTAGAAGTGAGGAGTTTTCTTTAAAAATCATGGATCTCAACTTACATCCCACCCTGCAGGTTTTAGACTCATCCAGAATATACTATTAATGCCACATGTGAGGATGCTCCTTATCCAACCTTCTTTGAGTCAGATTTAATTGATGAAGTTCAGCTGAAGAAACATGATCATACATGATGACTTTCTCAAAAGTCTGAAAAGACTTAAAAAATAAATAAAATATACCCAGGCATCCCATCAAAAATGTGGGCTCCAAATAGAAGATTTTATTGTAAACCTTCCAGACATTCAGACTCCACTGTTATTTTTGAAAAGGAATTCCAATAACAGATGCCCCTTCAATTGGGGCATGGTTTAATACAAAGCAGCAGGCTTTATTTAAAAGAAAAAAAAATAGGTCTCTTGAGACACATCAAAACAAATTAGCTGTTATGCTAAAATTGCTTCCTGTTGGGTTTAATAAAGTTAACAAGATAAGTAAAATGAAAAACAGCATTAGGAAGCAGGGAATAATTTCCTCCCAAGCATGGTGCTCGCGCAGACATTGATAACAATAGATAAGAAATTTTATTTGTCTATTTTTATTTACCACAATGCCCTCGTTACATTTCAATTTTTCAAAATTTCCTTCAAGATTTCTTTTGAGATGAAGTTATTTATGATACTATGCCTCTATTTTGAAATCTAGTTAGAAACCTGTGATTCAAACATTTTATTGGTTTTTCATGTTCTGTTGACACATTGAATGTAGTTCCTCCTATAAATTGGTAGACTATAACTGAGGAAAAAGTTGAAACTGTTATTTAAATAGCCTTTGGACATTTTGTGTGCCTTTCATTTAACCAAGTTTCCTTGGTCCCAATTAGCATAAATAATTAAAATTTGACAGCAAGCTAAAAAGACATGGTGTCTTCCCCCAGTAATGACCTTAAAATAGGCTTCTCCAAAGACAGTTTTCTTACTGTTTCTAACCATTACTCCCTTAGCTTATGTATAAAGAGCCTCAAGATTTAGGAAGACACACAGGACTGGAAGTTACCAGAATGGTTTCTAGTTCCAACTCTTTCACTATTATTTAATCACTTTATCTCTCTGGTCCTTAGTTTCACCATCTGAGAAATGAAGGGGTGGAATCCTTGATAATAATCACCTTTCATTGAACATTTATAAGTGCTAAGCCCTTGACTAAGAATATTACACACATCATCTAATTAATGCTGACAATAACTTTTAAAGGTAACCAAGGCACTGAGAAGTTAAGTAACTCCCCAAAGGTCACTCAGCAAGAAAAAGATTAAGGCAGTATTTAAATACAGATCCACTTGGGACGCCTGGGTGGCTCAGTTGGTTAAATACAGATCCACTCAAGTCCAAAGACCATACTGTTCTTAGCCATAATGCCTCCAATTATGAGATACCACCTCTAGATCCCTTCCCAATCAACTGCCCATGGTCCTCTGATTCTTTTAGAGTAACTGTTACTTGTAAGGAAGGGAAAATATGTTTAGCAAAAGAGTCTGATGGTTCAATGGACAGAAATATGGAACAGAATGGCCAAAAAAGAAAAATTTTGCATTCTGTCCTGCTTTGTTTTGTTTTTTAAATTTTTGTTTAAATTCCAGCTAGTTAACATAAAGTGTAATAGTGGTCTCAGAAGTATAATTTAGGGATTCATCACTTACATATAACCAGTGCTCAGCACAAGAAGTGCTCCCCTCAATACCCATCACCCATTTAGAGCATCTCCTACCCACTTTCCCTCTATCAACCTTCACTTTCTTTCCTGTGGTTAAGAGTCTCTTATGGTTTGCTTCCCTCTCTTTTTTTTTTCCTTCCCATGTTCATCTGTTTTGTTTCTTAAATTCCACAGATGAGTGAAATCATGTGGTATTTCTCTTTTTCTGATGGACTTGTTTCACTTAGCATAATATACTCTGGGTCCATCCATGTCGTTGCAAATGACAAGATTCCATTCTTTTCAATGGCTGAGTAATATTCCACCATCTTTATCTATATCTATATAATCATACCTTCCTTATGCATTCATTAGTCAATGGACATTTGGGCACTTTCAGTAATTCGGCTATTGTTGATAATGCTGTAAATCTTGGGATGCATGTACCCCTTTGAATCAGTATTTTTGTATCCATTGGGTAAATACCTAGTAGGGCAATTTCTGGGTCATAAGATAGTTTGATTTTTAACTGAGGATCCTCCATACTGTTTTCCACAAACTGCACCAGTTTGCATTCCCACCAACAGTGCAATAGTGTTCCCCTTTCTCCACATCCTTCCCAACATCTGTTGTTTCCTGTGTTGTTAATATTAGCCATTCTGGGGCGCCTGGGTGGCTCAGTGGGTTAAAGCCTCTGCCTTCGGCTCAGGTCATGATCCCAGGGTCCTGGGATCGAGCCCCACATCAGGCTCTCTGCTTGGCGAGGAGCCTGCTTCCCCCCCTCTCTCTGCCTGCCTCTCTGCCTACTTGTGATCTCTGTCAAATAAATAAATAAAATATTAAAAAAAAAATATTAGCCATTCTGACAGGTGTGAGGTGGTAGCTCATCATGGTTTTGATTTGTATTTCCCTGATGACAAGTGATAGTGAACATCTTTTCATGTGTCTGTTGGCCATCTGGATGACTTCTTTGGAAAAATGTCTATTCATGTCGACTGCCCATTTCTTAACTGGATTATTAATTTTAAGATATTGAGTTTGATGAGTTATTTATAGATTCTGGATACTAAACCTCTATCAGATATGTCATTGACAAATATCTTCTTCCATTCAATATGCTGCCTTTTAGTTTTATTGATTGTTTCCTCTGCTGAGCAGAGCCTTTTATCTTGATCAAGTCCCAGTAGTTCAACTTTGCTTTTGTTTCCTTTGCCTCCAGAGACATGTCTAGTAATCAGTTGCTATGACTGAGGTCAGAGAGGTTTCTGCCTGTGTTCTCTTCTAGGATTGATGGTTTCCTCTCTCACATTTAGGTCTTTCATCCATTTTGAATTTATTTTTGTGTATGGTGTAAGAAAGTGGTCCAGTTTCATTCTTCTGCATGTTAGCATTCCATTTTGATGGAACTTGATCGTTGGCAGGTATATCCCATGGGTATTTGGAAATTCAGACTAGAGCAAGGGACAAAAATCAAAGCTGAAGATAAAGAACTAAGTCCCCTGCAAGAAGATACTGATTGAAACTATGCAACTGAAAGAGTGCCAAGGGACAAAGTATAGAAAAAAGAAAGGAGAGACAGCTAAGAGCAGATCCTTGTGGGTATAAAATAAGAAGGGGGAGCCAGAGAAAGACTTATAGAGAAGGAGTTGGGCAACCTCAAAGGCGGTATTCCTGAAGGCAAAGTCAGGGGAGAGGATGGCCTCAGGTGCCATTCTTCCAAAGTTAGGAAGATTAAGAGCAGATAAGAAGTCCATTCAATTGGACCGCATAGTAATCCATTTGTTGATGGGGAGTCTAGAGTCAAGAAATACATGATTACTTTAGTTCCCCACCCAGATATTTTCTTTCACACCAAACTACTTCCATATCAGTAAAACTTTTCAACTTCATTTCAAATAATTAACCCATTAGGTTTTGTAGTATGTATAAAGGAAGGGAGGATTTGTATTTGTCTAACTTTATGAGATTAATTTTCCATTTCCCTCTTATACATGATGCTCATCATATTTTGCTTCACTGTCACCTTGCTAAGGCTGGAAAGCCACAAATAAGAAACTTGAATTCAGGAAACAATTTGCTAAATTAATACAAGACTAGTTGGACCATTAATATTGCATCCCCTGGATCTCCTTAAGGTTAGGAACTCTAATGATCTTTAGCTGCCCACCCACATGGCAACACTGTGGGCTCAGTCACCACCTAGAGCTTCCCTCATAAACCTCTGACCTTGCCCACTCATATCCTTATCCTGACATACCTGCTTTTTCACTTCATGGGGACCACAAACCCTTCATCTGCTTTTTTTTCACACCCATCAGCCTCCTCCAGTCTGAACTCTTCTCTCACAGATTCCTCAGCTCCCTTGCTCTGTAGTCCTTCCATTGCATTTGCCCAAGAAACCCAAGAGCTGACCAGAAACACAGCAGCCTGCCTTGGCTGCTTTTTTCACCCTGGCTGCTAATGCTGCTGCAGCGTCATGGCCTCTAGGGCTTCTCTACCCATCAGTCCTTGGATTTATCTGGCCTAAGCTGCTTCATGATCTCTAAGCCACAACTCAGTCTATAGGAACCTTCCCTCTCCTTCCCTTATGTCCTACCTGACCTCCTACTGGACAGAGAGAAATCAAGGTACTCAGGAAGGATCTCCTTCAACTTCCTGCCTCCTTCACTATAAATATATTCATATCTGCACTCATCCTTTTTTCCTTTTCCCTCCTTTGTAAGGCTGAGATCTCCCTCGTCTTGTTCTGAGTTTGACCTCTGCCATGAACCACATACTGTTCTTTCCACCTCTCTCTGCTACACCCCCAGCCTCTTCCTCTCTCTGGGCTACTTCCCCTCACCTTCTAACTATGAGAGCACTTCTCCAGTCCTGAAAGACACACTGCTAGACCAGAGGCTCCTCTAGTTTCTATTGAATCTATTTCTTCCCTTTCTCACCTAAACTTCTAGAAAATGTGGCCTACCCCCTTCTTCACTGCCAGTTCCTCAACCCACTACAATACGCCTTCTGTCCTCCTTCCACAGCTAAAACAGGTCTCCCAGGCCATGAAAAGACCTCCTACCTCCCAACCCAATGCATATTTGCTGCTCCTTACCTGGAAACCCCTCTGCTTTGGCTAAATGGATGATTACTCACTCTTCAAAACTCTCTTGACCTCTGTGATTCTACACTCTCACGATTCTTTTCCTAGCTTTCACTAATCTATTCATTCATTCCAAAAAACATTTGTTTGGGACTTACCATGGTAGGATTAAGCCAGAGGATTGCAAGTATCAAGAAGCGAGAACATGATGCCTACCCTCATGGAGTGTACTGTCCAGTGAGAGAGACAATTTAAACAGGCAAAAAAAAAAAAAAAAATCCAAACATACAGTCAGTTCTCATGATTCTTGGTCATTATAGTCTATAAAGTCACTACAAAGACTGAATTAGCAAATATTAAGCCATTGCTCCTAGAGGAAATTAAGGGTCAGATTCCTACAAGCCTCTGGGCACATTTTTGTCAACTGATCAATACATAGACTTGTTTTATGTATGTTACTATTTAAAGACTCCTTATTCAATAATTCAGTGTATATTTCTTGCTAATAACAAGTTCTATACAGTATCTCCTTAGAATAAAACATGAACTGAGAGGAGTTTAAGGCTTTCCTGATTCTGGGTATTCCCCTGAGGTCAGAGTCTCTGTTCATTAAAATCATTTCCTGAGCTGCTCCCTCATTGTGCTCTAGCATTTGGGATCACCGGCCCTACACTGATGCTTTTATTAATGTGCTGAATTTGTTTATTTCTCTCTCATACACACACACACACACACACACACACACACACACACGCACACACACCCCACACAGACTTAACATCTTTCAACTCAGGTCAAATTATCCGAGCTTATGTCTCATCCTACAAATCATCTTGACACGTTTATTTCTGCTTCTCTAACTATAATTTATAAGATGTTGTAATTAAATTTGAACCTGACACATCAGATTTCCCTGAGCATCAAGATGACATTGCATCAGCCAGAGGTGGATGTGAAGATTACTGTGGAGTCAGTGAGGCGCTGGAGTGTGGAAACAAGAGTGAGCTCCAGACTCTAACAGACCTGGGGTAGGTTATGACTGTGATTTGCTAACAGAGGTTTCAGCTTAGGTACTTAACTTCCCTGAGCTGTAATTTGCTCATCTGTACAATGGGAGTAAAAGTATCTTAGAAGAATGCTGTGAAGAAAAAATCTATATTGCATGTAAATTTCCTGACCCATAGTCAGGGCTCAGTTGATGCCACTCTTTCTTTCCTAAGACTTGTTCAGTTTTCAGGACTATCTCAATACTCACCAGTGGTGATTCACTGGGCCCACCAGAGTACAATCTGGTAGCACCACAGAGGAGGAAATCCTCATGACTTAACTACGGAGGAAAGACTTAAAAGAGGAGGCAAAGATCTTGGGAAAGGAAGACATAGATGCAGAGGGGCAACGAGCCTGTCTTTAGCATCTTAGAAAGGTGAAGAGGAGAGGGCCTGGGTGGCTCAGTCAGAGTTAATCTTCTGCTTTCAGCTCAGGTCATGATCCCAGGGTCCTGGAACCAAGCCCCACATTGGGCTCCTTGCACAGTGAGGCATTTGCTTCTCCATCTCCCTCTGCCACCTCCCCTGTTTGTGCTCTCTCTCTCTCTCTCTCTCTCTGTCTTTCTGTCAAATAAATAAATACGATCTTTAAAAAGAGAGAAGGAAAGAGGAAGAGGAGGTGATGAAAGAGACACAGTGACAGGAAGAATGGTCTGAGAAAGAAAGGAAGGAGTAATCCTAGCAAGGTCATCAGTCTAAGTGGAATAAGCCAGTGGACTCTCACCATGTGAATCAATATGGAGCCACGTACCCCCCTCAGATTCGGCTCCCAAGAAGACTAACACTGAGAGGGAAGGCCCAGGCAGGCCTTATCACAAGCCCTCAGGCCCCAGGCAGAGAGGAAAGAGCTGCTCTGTGGTTTATTTCCATGGCTGGGGTGCTGGAGGTGGCAGAGGGAGATGGAGAAGCAAAGTGGAGAGAGATGGGGCAAAAGAGAGTGTCTAGAGAAATAGGGACTTTGCTATCAGGCCTAGCAGCAGTGGGTCTGAATCCAACTCATTTGAATACAAGGACCCAGATATAAGTCCAAAGGATGCCTCCTCTATGAAAGCACTTGAACTTGTAGTTACATGGTACACAAATGCTGCTTAGTACAAATGTAGATTTTGAGGGTCCCTTTCAATGATATCAGCAGTCTGCTCAAAGATTCAGAGCCCCTGGTTCAGCATTAGGTGCAACTCTGAGAGAAAGTAGAAAAACCCCACATATCTTTTATAGTTCTCTCTTCCTCAGTTTTCCAAAGGTAGAATTGGGGTCACTTCAGCTCTTCTAAGGGAAAGGATCGTCTTCTCCCCTCTTCCTCTGTGCCCCAAAATGGTGGAATCTGACCCTCATAATTACATTCTAGCTTCACTCAGTTTCATCTCATTCATTCCCCGCCCCCATCCCTCTTTTGCCAAATTCCTCTTCCTGATGAGTCAGGGATTAAAAATGCTTGGCATCCTTGCTGAGTAAATACTATTTGTCCACAGTGATACTGGTCAGTGGCAAAATGCCTTTTGCTCTTTTATGAAAAGGTATAAGCACACAATTAGCAAGTTTACTCTTTAGGACTGACAGGGTGAGGACAAGGAGCAGGACTGTGATCCCATATAAGCATCACACTTATGCCCTTGGCCCTGCTTGTACTCTGCTCTGACTAATTGAGCTGACTTGCACAGAAGAGAAGGAGAGAAGGAAGGAGGGAGGACAGGATGGGAGGGGAAATAAATTTTCCCTAAATCTCCTAAATCTCCTACCATTTGCTCATATGTGTGAGGCTGCTATAATCACTCCCATTTTATAGACCCAGAGAAATCAAGTCATTGGTTGAGTCTGCAAGTATCAGAAAAGCTAGAATATGAACACTTGTATTTTTAGTGGGAGCCTGTTGTCCTTTCCACCACATCGGGCTACTGATGGAAGTGAGCAGGCAATTGACTAAAATTGATTCTGCCTGCCTCGGGGCCTTTAGGAAATGGTCTGCCCCAGATATAATAGAAGTTGCATTGGACATCAGACAGCATTTGCCTCTTATTCCTTGACCTGGTGTCAGACCACCCCAGAGGGGATTTCTTTGTGTTTCAGGGGATCTGTTGTGTTTGAGACAGCTGTGGACAAGGCATTTCCCCTGGAGTGGTGGACACAGCAGTCTCCTGCTGCCCCAGCAGATCCCACTGGGGTAGGGTTGGGGGGTTGGATGTGTGGCCATGCAGGAGGTGTTGACTACCTTTAGCAGGTTCTGATCATCACAGGGGGTCATGTTAGCTCAGGAAGCTGCAGTGTTCTCTGCCATGTAGACTTTTTGTATTTTTCTCCTTTTCAGAGCTTCACACACCTCTCTGAATGCTCTTTAGGACTCAGGAACTGGTGGGTCCTACACTCCCAAAGATTTCATTTGTGTTCAAGCCCAATGTTTTATGCACACAGTTAACCAAAGTTCAGAGAAGGGAATTCCTCAAGATCACACAGCCAGTAAATGACAGAACCAGGGCCAGAACCAGGACAACTGAATATGACTTAGTCATTCAGCAGAAATTCCTTGAGTGCTAATTATCCACTAGTAGTAGGCCCTGCACGCTAGGTGCTGGGTGCCCAATGTTTTAGCAGAAACATGCTGTGCTACTGGGGCTGGTGCTTCCCTGCTCCTCCCTTCTGGATGTTTTCCATTCCCAGCCCCAGGCTAACCCCAAGACTCTCAGGGCCACTCACCATGGCATTCCTAAAGACTTAGAAGAGGTGCCTTTGTGTGCAGCCTTTTCCTCCAAGACCGTGGAATGCACGTTATGGGACTTGCTGATTTATAGCCATGTTGCCTTTCAAAGAATTCCCTGGCCTGCGTTAAGTCAACAGATATGAGAAAAGGCTTGTTAAAAGTTCTGTCACGGGAGCCAGTTGCTCCTTGTGTTAGCAGGATGCTTTCTTTAACCCCGGGCCCCTAGGGCCTGCAGCAGCACACCCTGGTCCTACAATAAACTGCTCGGAATCTACGTGGAAGATTTGGAAGCACCTTGGAATATAAATGTATTCAATGCCATATCCAGCCTTGCCTTTCTTTCTAAAGCCTGGGGCCTCTCTTCTCCCTTCTGCTGCTTTTTGTTTTACATTGAATTGTCTTAAAGCTTTCTCTATTGACATTGACCTATTTTCTATTTTCATACTCTCATCATTCTGCTTGTCAGCTGAGACTAGTGGCCACATCCTGTCTGCACGTGCTGACCTTTTGGGAAAGAAATTCATTCATTCATTAATGTATTCACCCATCCAGTAAACAATCCTGGCCCTCTTCTGGGATCTGGGGATCAGCAATAAACAAAGATCCCACTCTAGTGGCTACTGCTAGGGTGTACCCTCCAGATGCCCTATTCAGGATCACACTGCTCATTCCCCAGGTGCCAGGCATGGTGCCTGCTGGTGCCCCATGACTGACAACTCCTGGGAATTGCCCTTGGTCAAAGGGAGCTGTGTTACCCCAGGTAACACCCCTTCCCTGGTGCACCCTGCATCCAATGACTGGTTGCTGTGGGGGTACAAAGACCCAGCCCCTTTTGTCTCAATTCAAGACAGCCAGAAGCACTACTCTAGCTTCCGAGCTCCCCTTGGGATCAGCTGAGACCTGTGTTCAACCGCACTCCACTCTTTGCCCAGCCCCTGCTTCCTCAGTCCCTTATGCCTGCTGTTCCTGGGAGCACGCCCACCCAAGCATCCTGCACACAAATCTCCACCTCAGAGCTTTTTCCCAGGGAAATTGTCCCACAATGTCTGCCTTTGTGAAGTTTATATGCTGGAAAAGGGAGATAGAACACAAACACAGTAAATAGTAGCACACTATGTGAAAAGTGACATTGCTATGGAAGAAAATAGAGTAGACTTAGTGGATCAGGGATATGGAATAAAGAGAGAATTAATTTTCATTATTTTATTTATTTTTTATTTTTTAATTTTTATATAAACATGTAATATAACCCCACCACCCTCTCCCAACACCCCTCCCCCTCACCCCCCTCAGTTTGTTTTATGACATCAAGAGTCTCTTTTGGTTTGTCTCCCTCCCGATCCCATCTTGTTTCCTTTATTCTTTTCCTACCCCTTAACCCCACCCCCTTTGCATCTCCACTTCCTCATATCAGGAAGATCATATGATAGTTGTCTTTCTCCGATTGACTTAGTTCACTAAGCATAATACCCTCTAGTTCCATCCATGTCATCACAAATGGCAAGATTTTGTTTCTTTTGATGGCTGCATAGTATTCCATTGTATATATATACCACCTCTTCTTTATCCATTCATCTGTTGATGGACATCTAGGTTCTTTCCATAACTTGGCTATTGTGGACATTGCTGCTATAAACATTCGGGTGCATGTGCCCCTTCAGTTCACTACGTTTGTATCTTTAAGGTAAATACCCAGTAGTGCAATTGCTGGGTCATAAGGAAGCTCTATTTTCAACTTTTTGAGGAACATCCATGCTGTTTTCCAGAGTAGTTGCACCAGTTTGCATTTCCACCAACAGTGTAGGAGGGTTCCCCTTTCTCCGCATCCTCGCCAGCATCTGTCATTTCCTGACTTGTTCATTTTAGCCATTCTGACTGGTGTGAGGTGGTATCTCATTGTGGTTTTGATTTGTATTTCCCTGATGCCCAGTGATGTGGAGCACTTTTTCATGTGTCTGTTGGCCATCTGATGTCTTCTTTGCAGAAATGTCTGTTCATGTCCTCTACCCATTTCTTGATTGGATTATTTGTTCTTTGGGTGTTGAGTTTGCTAAGCTCTTTATAGATTTTGGATACTAGCCCTTTATCTGATATGTCGTTTGCAAATATCTTCTCCCATTCTGTCAGTTGTCTTTTGGTTTTGTTGACTGTTTCCTTTGCTGTGCAAAAGCTTTTGATCTTGATGAAGTCTCAATTGTTCATTTTTTCCCTTGCTTCCCTTGCCTTTGGCGTTGTTCCTAGGAAGAAGTTGCTGCGGCTGAGGTCGAAGAGGTTGCTGCCTGTGTTCTCCTCAAGGACTTTGATGGATTCCTTTCTCACGTTGAGGTCCTTCATCCATTTTGAGTCTATTTTCATGTGTGGTATAAAGAAATGGTCCAGTTTCATTTTTCTGCAGGTGGCTATCCAATTTTCCCAACACCACTTGTTGAAGAGGCTGTCTTTTTTCCATTGGATATTCTTTCCTGCTTTGTCGAAGATTAGTTGACCATAGAATTGAGGGTCTATTTCTGGGCTCTCTATTCTGTTCCATTGATCTATGTGTCTGTTTTTGTGCCAGTACCGTACTGTCTTGATGATGACAGCTTTGTAATAGAGCTTGAAGTCTGGAATTGTGATGCCACCAACTTTGGCTTTCTTTTTCAATATTCATTTTGACTATTTGAGGTCTCTTCTGTTCCATATAAATTTTAGGATTATTTGTTCCATTTCTTTGAAAAAAATGGATGGGATTTTGACAGGGATTGCATTAAATGTTTAGATTGCTTTAGGTAGCATAGACTTTTCACGATATTTGTTCTTCTAATCCATGAGCATGGAACATTTTTCCATTTCTTTGTGTCTTCCTCAGTTTCTTTCATGAGTACTTTATAGTTCTCTGAGTACAGATTCTTTGCCTCTTTGGTTAGGTTTATCCCTAGGTATCTTATGGTTTTGGGTGCAATTGTAAATGGGGTTGACTCCTTAATTTCTCTTTCTTCTGTCTTGTTGTTGGTGTAAAGAAATGCAACTGATTTCTGTGCATTGATTTTATATCCTGACACTTTACTGAATTCCTGTACAAGTTCTAGCAGATTTGGAGTGGAGCCTTTTGGGTTTTCCACATATAGTATCATATCATCTGCAAAGAGTGATAGTTTGACTTCTTCTTTGCCGATTTGGATGCCTTTAATTTCTTTTTGTTGTCTGATTGCTGAGGCTGGGACTTCTAGTACTATGTTGAATAGCAGTGGTGATAACGGACATCCCTGCCATGTTCCTGACCTTAGCAGAAAAGCTTTCAGTTTTTCTCCATTGAGAATGATGTTTGTGGTGGGTTTTTCATAGATGGCTTTGATAATATTGAGGTATGTGCCCTCTATCCCTACACTTTGAAGCGTTTTGATCAGGAAGGGATGCTGTACTTTGTCAAATGCTTTTTCAGCATCTATTGAGAGTACCATATGGTTCTTGTTCTTTCTTTTATTAACGTATTGTATCACATTGATTGATTTGCAGATGTTGAACCAACCTTGCAGCCCTGGAATAAATCCCACTTGGTCGTAGTGAATAATCCTCTTAATGTACTGTCGGATCCTATTGGCCAGTATTTTGGTGAGAATTTTCACATCTGTGTTCATCAAGGATATTGGTCTGTAATTCTCTTTTTTGATGGGATCCTTATCTGCTTTTGGGATCAAGGTGATGCTGGCCTCATACAATGTGTTTGGAAGTTTTCCTTCCATTTCTATTTTTTGGAACAGTTTCAGGAGAATAGGAATTAATTCTTCTTAAATGTTTGGTAGAATTCCCCTGGGAAGCCATCTGGCCCTGGGCTTTTGTTTCTTTGGAGATTTTTGATGACTGTTTCCATCTCCTTACCGGTTATGGGCCTATTCAGCTTTTCTATTTCTTCCTGGTTCAGTTTTGGCAGTTTATATGTCTCTAGGAAAGCATCCATTTCTTCCAGATTGTCAAATTTGTTGGCATAGATTTGCTCATAATATGTTCTTATAATTGTTTGTATTTCTTTGGTGTTGGTTGTGATCTCTCCTCTTTCATTCATGATTTTATTTATTTGGGTCCTTTCTCTGTTCTTTTTGATAAGTCTGGCCAGGGGTTTATCAATCTTATTAATTCTTTCAAAGAACCAGCTCCTAGTTTCGTTGCTTTGTTTTATTATTTTTTGGTTTCTATATCATTGATTTCTGCTTTGATCTTTATTATTTCTCTTCTCCTGCTGGGTTTAGGCTTTCTTTGTTGTTCTTTCTTGAGCTCCTTTAGGTGTAGGGTTAGGTTGTGTATTTGAGACCTTTCTTGTTTCTTGAGAAAGGCTTATATTGCTATATATTTTCCTCTCAGAACCGCTTTTGTTGTGTCCCACAGATTTTGGACCATTGTGTTTTCATTATCATTTGTTTCCATGTTTTTTTTCTCAATTCTTCTTTAATTTCCTGGTTGACCCATTCATTCTTTAGAAGGATGCTGTTCAGTCTCCATGTATTTGGGTTCTTTCCAAATTTCCTCTTGTGACTGAGTTCTAGCTTCAGAACACTGTGGTCTGAAAATATGCAGGGAATGATCCCAATCTTTTGATGCCAGTTGAGACCTGATTTATGCCCCAGGATGTGATCTATTCTGGAGAATGTTCCATGGGTACTAGAGAAGAATGTGTATTCTGTTGCTTTGGGATGGAATGTTCTGAATATATCTGTGATGTCTATCTGGTCCGGTGTGTCATTTAATACCTTTATTTCCTTGTTGATCTTTTGCTTGGATGATCTGTCCATTTCATTGAGGGGAGTGTTAAAGTCCCCTACTATTATTGTATTATTATCAATGTGTTTCTTTGATTTTGTTATTAATTGGTTTATATAGTTGGCTGCTCCCATGTTAGGGGCATAGATATTTAAAATTGTTAGATCTTCCTGTTGGACAGACCCTTTGAGTATGATATAGTGTCCTTCCTCATCTCTTATTATAGTTTTTGGCTTAAAATCTAATTGATCTGATTGCCACCCCAGCTTTCTTCTGATGTCCATTAGCATGGTAAATTGTTTTCCACCCCCTCACTTTCAATCTGGAGGTGTCTTCAGGTCTAAAATGAGTTTCTTATAGGCAGCATATTGATGGGTTTTGTTTATCCATTCTGAAACCCTGTGTCTTTTGATTTGGGCATTTAGCCCATTTGCATTCAGGGTAACTATTGAGAGGTATGAATTTAGTGCCATTGTATTGCCTGTAAGGTGATTATTACTGTATATTGTCTCTCTTCCTTTCTGATCTACTACTTTTAGGGTCTCTCTTTGCTTAGAGGACCCCTTTCAATATTTCCTATAGAGCCGGTTTGGTGTTTGCAAATTATTTCAGTTTTTGTTTGTGCTGGAAGCTTTTTATCTCTCCTTCTATTTTCAATGATAGCCTAGCTGGATATAGTATTCTTGGCTGCATGATTTTCTCGTTTAGTGCTCTGAATATATCATGCCAGTTCTTTCTGGCCTGCCAGGTCTCTGTGGATAAGTCTGCTGCCAATCTAATATTTTTACCATTGCATGTTACAGACTTCTTTTCCTGGGCTGCTTTCAGGATTTTGTCTTTGTTGCTAAGACTTATAAATTTTACTATTAGATGGTGGGATGTGGACCTATTCTTATTGATTTTGAGGGGGATTCTCTGCACCTCCTGGATTTTGATGCTTGTTTCTTTGTCATATTAGGGAAATTCTCTATGATAATTTTCTACAATATACCTTCTGCTCCCCTCTCTCTTTCTTCTCCTTCTGGAATCCCAATTATTCTAATGTTGTTTCATCTTATGGTGTCACTTATCTCTCGAATTCTCCCCTCGTGGTCCACTAGTTGTTTGTCTATCTTTTGCTCAGCTTCTTTATTCTCTGTCATTTGGTTTTCTGTATCACTAATTCTTTCTTCTGCCTCATTTATCCTAGCAGTAAGAGCCTCCATTTTTTATTGCACCTCATTAATAGCTTTTTTGATTTCAACTTGGTTAGATTTTAGTTATTTCTCCAGAAAGGGCTTTTATTTCTCCAGACAGCGTTTCTCTAATATCTTCCATGACTTTTTCGAGCCCAGCTAGAACCTTGAGAATCATCATCCTGAACTCTAGATCTGACATATTACCAATGTCCATATTGATTAGGCCCCTGGGCCGTCGGTACTGCCTCCTGTTCTTTTTGTTGTTTTGAGTTTTTCCACCTTGTCATTTTGTCCAGATAAGAATATATGAAGGAGCAAATGAAATACTAAACGTGTGGCAAAGACCCCAGGAAAATGTGCTTTAACCAAATCAGAAGAGACCCCAAATCATGAGGGGGGGAAGAAAGGGGGTAAAAGGAAGTTCAGAAAAGAGAAAAAAAATTAAAAAAAGAGCACAAATAAAGAAAAAATATTTAATATTATATATAAATATATATATATATATATATATATATATATATATATA
>ML100966.1:10828-23889 GCA_003697995.1 Taxidea taxus jeffersonii | reverse complement strand
CTCTAGCTATTCTAGACCCTGCCCCACTACCCTGCAGGCTGAACACATTAACATCCCCGAAGACCTGCTTGTTCTTGGGACACCAGTGGGATCCTCAACCAGACGACAGAAGTCTGCAGTATGGTCTGAACCTTGAGATTTTACCAAGTAGTTTATATGGCATACATGAGTTAATGATAAACATACCTGGGTGACTCTGAACCTAGGTGACTTAGAAAAAATCCTTGACATTCAGAGTGTCTGGGAAAACTAAGGCTCCTATAGGAAGTAGTTTTGATTTGGGGGTCTGTAGTTCTGGAAGTGCAACAATGTTGGTAACAAGATAAGGTTCCTTAAACAAGAGAAAATAAAATGGAATCAGACAGGGGGACAACTTACTGGTAGATTTTGTAATATATTTTACTAAACAAATAGGTGTTCTGAGGATTGTAATGTCTTCGTATTTGGAGTCCATCTTAATGTGACTTCTTGCTGTAATACAGAAGAACTAATCTTAGATTTATTTGAAGTTTTCATTTCTAAACTCATGTATTCAGTAGATGTGGTCATTTCTAGAATATAAATGACATATTCCTTGTAAAAAATAGTACATCGAGGGGCGCCTGGGTGGCTCAGCTGGTTAAGTGGCTGCCTTCGGCTTGGGTCATGATCCCAGGGTCCTGGGATCGAGCCCCGCATTGGGCTCCCTGCTCGGCGGAGAGCCTGCTTCTCCCTCCCCTCTGCCTATCTACCTACCTGTGCACTTTCTCTCTGTCAAACAAATAAATAAAAAATCTTTAAAAAAAAATAGTACATTGATAGACCTCTGTGTCTGACTTCTAATTAGGAGTTGTTTTTCAGTGCAGCAATCTCAAATGAGTTGTTATTTTCCAAAGTATAAGTAGTAGAGAAGTACTTGAATATATAGCAATAATTCCTAATATGAAATAACCTTGGATTTTTATTGCAGATATGGAATTAGTGGAACCTGGTCATCCTTAGAATTTTTACTCAGTTACGGAGTTTGAACTGAATATCAGCTTATGGATTTAAGAAGAACTTATGTTGCTAAATACTGTAAATAATGTGTCATAATGTATTATCATGCATATGTCTTTCCCTTTGAGAACAGAGCAGATGAGCACAGTTTACAGACCCCAAACTCTGTATTAAAAATCATTATAGCTTAATGTCAAGCCTCCTGCCCGAAATGCTCTTTAAGATAAAGCACTCCCCATAGTCAAGCCTGGCTAGTTGAATATAAGCAAGAGATACTCATTCCCAAATTCTCTATATAAAATAAAGGCAGAAATTAAAAAGAAGAATTTTGTCATATCATGATGATGCTTTAAGGTAATTGGGTATCTGTAAGATATGAATCTAGCATTTCTCCTGAGGTGTTAACATGCCCTTATCTTATTCTCATCTATGATTGTACACATATTGAATTTATTTAAATTCCCATGATTCTGGTTGCTTAGGTTATATTATAGACTTTAGTATCATAAGTATCACTTTTTTTTCCTTTCTCATCTCTAATTAATGAGTGTTTTATGGTATTTTAAACAGTTATGAAATTATAAAATCAAAATTTTTGACACCTTCTATATTTTGAGTTAAATGATGAGTCAGTGAACGTCCTTTTAGAATTCCCTTAAGAGCAGTTTATTATCCATCCGATCATATAAAATCATTCCAAATTCTGTAGTATCATTGACTATCTCAGGTTCATAAATCAAATATCAATCTTTCATTCCAATAAAATTTTCATTACAAAAAGTTAGGTTCTCAAATAACTGAATGTACAGTCATTAAATTTAAGGTAGTGATGATAAACACAAGTACATGTAGTCACTACTGTTACCTTACTCTCAAGGCTATAAAGTACAGCTAAGACTCTTCCTCATACACAGTCTTTGAAATTGTTAGAGGAGTTGAAATCCAACTAACTCTGAAAAATAGCTTCCCTTTTTTTGCCCAAATCACATTTTGATGATTCTCTTTTTTAAGTTTCAATTCTTACCTCATTTCTATTCATTGGTACCCTGGTGAGATTAGGCAAGTAAACCAATTGAAGCTGGTATTAAGACCAAAATTATGATGCTTTTCTTAATGGGGGAACTCTAAGACCACCCACTCAATCCATTGAGGGGATAAAACAGATGGCTCATTCCCATTCAGTTTTGTTTACAAACGGTGTTGCTCAAATTTAGGTGACTGGCTACTAGGGAAATAAATGAATGTGGAATTGAGGATGGAACAAAGAATTCAATGCTTTACAATAAATGGACTGTATTTGAGAGTTCAAGAGAGGATTGGAGAAAATAACTGAGTATGTAAAAAATGGTAAGTTTCTGATTGTTCAGTTGAAGGCAAGTGGCTGGCTTGCTGAAATGACATAATTGATAGTTTTCATCTGTGACCCTGATATCTTAGTCTCTATCTCAGAATTGAGAAATGAGCAGAGTTTATGAGAAAGGATTTTCATTGCTGGTATCTTTTGTGTGTGCATGATGTATAGTACACACAGCTCTCCTTATTGATCCTTCACAGGTGTATTATTTACTTTGCCTTCCAGGTGTCCGCAAATATGGTAAAGATTTTCAAGCTATTGCAGATGTAATTGGCAACAAGACTGTTGGCCAAGTGAAGAACTTCTTTGTAAACTACAGGCGTCGGTTTAACTTAGAGGAGGTATTGCAGGAGTGGGAAGCAGAACAAGGAACCCAG
This sequence comes from Taxidea taxus jeffersonii, assembly GCA_003697995.1. NCBI lineage: Eukaryota > Metazoa > Chordata > Mammalia > Carnivora > Mustelidae > Taxidea > Taxidea taxus. The sequence goes on along the minus strand of ML100966.1, from coordinate 21,180 downwards.
GCTTCTAATGGTGATGCTTCTGCTTTAGGGGAGGAGACAAAAAGTGCTTCTAATGTGCCATCAGGGAAGAGCACTGATGAAGAAGAGGAGGTGTGTTTGTGTATGGAATTTGAGCTAATATGAGTTGAGGAGTCATCATTTTGTGTGGTGTTCTGTAAGGTTAATTTGTCAGAGGACTAGCTAAATGAGCATGAAAGGTTGACAATACACTTACTCAGTGGTGCCTCTCTCGTGACTCTTAAGTCCTAATGACACGCTAAGTTCTGATCTTAGAAGAATGGAGAGTGTATTGTTCTTTCATAGTCTTATTTTTATTTCCAGTGTTAAGCTGATTACTAATAAAGATGCCTGTTTGGTAGCTTCATTGCTTTTTCGGTTTTTGGTTTTTTGTTTTGTTTTGTTTAAAATAAAAGAAGCTTGTGCTTCCAAAAAACACTGGTGTTATGTTTTTGTTTTGTTTTGATTTGTTTTGTTTTTCCTGTGACAGCCCAAACTATATTGTATTCAGTTCATTAGGAACTCTCATCTCATACATGTATTTTTGTTTCCTCACCTCTAGGCACAGACCCCACAGGCTCCTCGGACTCTGGGTCCATCACCTCCTGCCCCATCATCCACTCCAACACCAACAGCCCCCATTGCCACTCTGAACCAGCCTCCACCACTTCTTCGTCCAACACTGCCTGCTGCCCCTGCTCTTCACCGGCAGCCTCCTCCACTCCAGCAGCAGGCTCGGTTCATCCAGCCCCGGCCAACTTTAAATCAGCCTCCACCACCTCTCATTCGCCCTGCTAATTCTCTGCCACCCCGTCTAAACCCAAGACCAGTGTTGTCCACGGTTGGTGGTCAACAGCCACCGTCACTTATCGGAATTCAGACAGATTCACAGTCCTCACTGCACTAAAATTAAACTGGACAGAGCTACAGTAACTCTTCACCCCATCATTAGACCAGTGCTCATCAGACTGATGCAAAAGAGAATAGTCCTCCTTGATACTGAGGCTGTGAACTAGTTCTGTGGCAGGGGGCTAGCATAAGTGGATGTCTAGGACGTTTTTTGGTTTGTGCAACCAAACTAAATGTTATACAACAAAAAGCCTACGTTAGCCTCCTTTCTAGAGTATATGTTCAGTGACATGATCTCAAAAAAGGAACAAAAGGAGATTAAGTATTCTATATACTTAAGAAAGTATATAGAATTTTTTTGTTTTGTTTTGTTTTTACCATATTTATTTTATTGAAATTCTTGATATTTCTGCCTCTTCATAGTCAAGGCTCTTACTACAGAAATACTGACTTAGGAATTGTGAAAACTCCTTAAGTTTCTTAAGGATGTTTGACTTTTTTTTTCTTCCTTAATTTAATTTTTAACATTTTCCTATGTTAGGAGTACAAGAATAAATAGCCAGCATTTCAGATTTTGACATATGTTCATTTAATGCATATTTAAAAAATTATAGTGCATATCCCTTTTTTCAAAATATCTTGCTTTTTTTTCTAAAGGAATTTTAATATATTCCTTTAAAAGAAAGCAATTTAATCAATTGCAAAGCAATTATATGAAACCACAAAGAATGTACTGAACCTACTAACCCTTTAACATACACTTTAGGTTCCTAGTGCAAAGTCCTTGCTTAAAGGTCATTGACCTGTCATCTATAAGTAATAAGAGGATCGGCGTGATAATTTTACATACAAATTTGTTGAAGTACAATGTCTTTAAGTTCCTTGGAAATGGAGTTGATTTTTTAAAATGCTATCTGCTTTTAACTAGTAGGTGCCTATATTTGGGGACTTTAGAAGGGAATTATATTTTGTCAGTTACGTGGAGATAGTGATAGTTATGGAAGCATTTATTTACAATACCCTTTTTGTGTTTAGGTTCTGACTTAAAATTGCCCTCATACTTATTAATATGGTCTGCATTTAATATAAAGGATGTTTTCTTGATAAATCTCTATTGTACTATTTGGATACATTTGTGTATTCCTTGCAGCCGACCTGTGCTTGTGGGTATGGTTTAGGGTTAAATCATCAACATTATTTCATAAAATAAATTGAAGAATTTGTTCTGTGTTATCTAAGATGCATCAGTATATTGTCACAATTGTGCAGTTAACTTAAAATGCTGAGCCCCCTTTTTTATAAGAACCGAAAATATCTCAAGTCTTAATTGAACACATAAATCATTAAGCACCTACAAAGAATATTTTACAAGTAATAGTATTTCAACAATGTGTTACTAATATTTTTGATACAGCGATTTCATATTGGAATCATGACTTGTGCAGAGATCACTTAGATTACTATACTAGTGGAACTTAAGGCTAAATGTTTGCACATTTATATTCTCATCAGACCTAGAACTACTTCATGAAATAGTCAACATCTAAGGCCCTTGATTTATGTTTTGAGAAGTCCTATATTCCCAATATTGGAAAAATAGTCCCTGCCACTGGCTCTAACGCCTTAAGGAGCTATTAGATGTAAATTCATTGATTAGTTTTAATTTTGAAGTTTAGAGCTCTGCTTTTCATAAGGACCTTATGTTCTGGCACAAACTTTTTCCAGGGTGTGTCTTGTCTTTCTCACTGGATCATCTTAAAAAGTTCCTGCCCCTGGATTGTAACTAGATAAAAATATGATTTAAAATTCTTAATATTCAAGAATTTATACTTATTTTTACTTTAAAAGCCACGGGGGGGGGCAGTTATATATCTTAAAAGAAAATATCTAAAGCATTTTTTTAAAGTACTTAGATTGTCTTGCATATGTGCATACTATACGGCTTTTATCGTCTTGTCTCTTGTCAGTAGATCTTCAGTATACAGTGTGTGGGACAAGTCAGTTTGTTGGTCAGCACCAGCATCTGTCCAGCTGTTAAGTATATTATGATTCATTTAAAAATCTGTTCTATCCCAGCCATGGGCCAAGATGCTGTATCTGAGGGATGTGCTGTGATTTGATTTACGTACACTAGAGCACACAGTAGAAAAATCTGAGCTTCATTAGTAATATGACACATGTATATAGTGAGATGTCTTATTGTGTGCTTTGCATATTTTGTAAATATTTTGCACGTCATTAATTTTCTTTTCTGTTTAAGCAGTGTTTGGCCTGGAAGAGTGATATGCTTGCTGCTTAATCAAAGGATTAAAGAGTTAAAGATGTCTATGTCTTCTATTTTTATATAATTTCATGTTGTATGAAGGATTTAGGACCTCTTCACTGTGAAATTCTAAATACTGATTTTTATAAGAAAGCAAAATCTAGAGATATTTTAATGACCATTTCATCATGTCATGGTTATCATTTTTTTAAAAATCTACACCCAAGTATTTTTTCATTACATAACTAAAAATAAATCACACTATTGATATGCCTGGTAATATTAATGAAAAGATATTTTTTCTATATTCTTTAATTCGAGTGTAATGTGGATGGAAGGAATTACAGGTAAGTTTTGATCAGAACTTTTCCTTAATTAATAATCCTATAGCTAAATGAGTAAAATACAATATAGAATAAAGATGAAAGAATATAAAATTCTGTCTTAATATAGGCCAACATACTTTAAGGAATAGATATAGAGAATAAACAAAGTGACAGCCATGATTTTAAAAAATATTAGGAATCTTGCCAAAGGGTGCATGGGTGGCTCAGTTGGCTGGGCGACTGCCTTTGGCTCCAGTCGTGATCCCAGAGTCCTGGGATCGAGTCCCACATCCGGCTCCCAGCTCCATGGTGAGTCTATTATTCCTCTGACCTCCCCTCATGCTCTCTCATGCTATCTATCTCTCTCAAATAAATAAATTCTTCAATAACAAAAAAAATTGCTAAGTTTTTTTTATTAAAGTACAGAGTTTAGTTAGTAAATATGTGGTACTAGTTTAATGTTCTTCCTGTTATATAAGAAGTAGATTACTCACACATGTTAATTATGGCTGATCACTTAACACTAGGGTATCAAGGTCTCCTCAGAACAACTAATAATCTGACTTTAAGAGTAACAATATCGATTTGGGCAGAAAGCTTGTGAAATTGCTGGAAACCCCCAGCCAACTTGTTTCCAGTGCCGGAGGCTTCAGGGGAACCACCCAGGCCGGGCCCGCGGTCCTGAGTGTTCGCTGCCCAAACCCTGTGCGAAAGTGCTGTAAATGCCAGACACACAAGTGGCACGAATTGCCTCAGAACACTGGCCAACCCTGCCCTCTACTCAGCCCCCTGGAGAGCCCACATCAGTGCTGGAAGATCAGGCCTGCCATACCCCGAGGCCCTAACCCTAGGTTGGGTTTTCAGGCTTCCTTCCCCAGAGACCTGGCCCCCATGCCCTCCAGATTGGGGACTACTGAGCCACACCCCAGGACTCTGCCTGCCACCCAGGAGGAAACTGCCATTCGGAGCTGTGCAAAACCCTCAGAGCGGGAGAAACCTGCATGTCCCCCTGAATCCACCCCCACCTTCGGCAACCCACCAGGCCACAAACATGGAGGCTGACTCTCAACTGGACCCACTCCCTCAATTCTTCACCCCAAAAGCTCCCCTGAACAGGGGCCCTTGGGGGAGCTGCATGGACCGGGCCCATGTTCCTGGATGGCCCTGACACATACCCACCTAGTGAGAAAGCACTCTAGACCGCTGGTGCCAGCGTGGCTGGAATTGCCACCCAATGCCAACCAAGTCTCATGATCTTTCTGCCCAAATCAATATCCATATTGATATAGCTATGATCCATATTGATTTGGGCAGAAAGACTGAGATGAGAATTGGCTAGAAAACCCCTGGGGAACTCTCTCCCGGTGGCACAGGCCGCAGTCCCACTGCCTGGGACTGGCCGGGGTTCCTGTGTGGCCCGAATCATGTGAGAAAGCCCTCCGTGAGCCATGCTCACATGTGGCCAAAACCACCCTCTACTCAGCCCCCTGGGGTGCCCGTCCCAGCGCTGGTGGATCGGGCCTGCCATGCCCCTAGGCCCTAACGGTAACCCTCGGTTGGGTTTCAGGCTTCTGTCCCCTGAGCCCTCCTGATTGAGGACCCAGGAGATACACCCAAAGAGTCTGCCTGCAACCTAGGAGGAGACCGTGCGGTTCAGAGCTGCACAGAACCCTCAGACTGGGAGAAACCCACATGCCTCCCTGAGGACACCACAACTTTTGGCAGTGCCCCCTAGCCACACCCGGAGCCTGACGAGCCACCTGACCCCCGTCCTCGACTCAGCACCCTGTGGATCCTGCCTGAGCATAGCAGATTGGGCCTGCCATGCCCCTAGTTCCTAACCCTAACCCTAGGTTGTGTTTTCTGGCTTCTGTACCCAGAGACCTGGCCGTGAATCCCTCCAGTTTGGGGACCCCTGGACCACACACCAGGACTCTGCCTGCCACCCAGGAGGAAACTGCGTCATTCAAGCTGCGCAAAACCCTCAGAGCGGGAGAAACCTGCATGCCTCCCCTGAGGCCACCTCCGCATTCGGAGCCCCACTGGGCCACAAAGACCGAGTCTGATACTCAGCCAGGCCTCCCTCCCTCAACTTTGCTTCCCAGAAAGCTCCCCTGGGCAGGGACCCTCGGGGGAGCTGCATCATCCTGGCCCTTGTTCCCAGGTGGTTGGGACACCCACCTAGTGAGAAAGTGCTCTAGACAGCGGGTGCCAGCACGGCCCGAATCGCCAACCATCACCGGCTAATTCTCACGAGTTTTCTGCCCAAATTGATATTGATTTGGGCAGAAAGCTCGTGAGAATTGGTCAGGAATCCCCTGGCTAACTTGAATCAAGTGGCGCGGGTCCGGCAGGGTCTCTTCCTGGGCCTGACCCGGGGTCCCAAATTGTCGCAGCCAGAACCCTGTGAGAAAGTCCTCTACAGGCCAGGCGCACATGTGGCCAACCACTTCCTCTACTCAGCCCCATGGGTTACCCACCTCAGCACTGGCGGATCGGGCCTGCTATGCCCTAGGCCCTAACCCTAACCCTCGGCTGGGTTTTCAGGCTTCTATCCCCAAGGGGCTGTCCCCCAGGCCCTCCACACTGGGGAGGCTGGAACCACAGCCCAGGAGCCTGCCTGCCACCGAGGAGGAAACCGTGACGTTCAGAGCTGTGCAGATCCCTTAAATGGGGAGAAACCCCCATGCCTCCCCGAGGCCACCCCCACATTCGGCAGCTTCCACTGGCCACAGACTCAGAGCATGACATTCTTCCTGACCCACGTCCTTGACTCAGACCTGAGGGAGCCCACCTCAGTGCCGGCAGATCGGGCCTGCCATACCACTAGGTCCTAACCATAACCCTACCTGGTGTGGCCAGGCTTCCGTTCCCAAAGGCCTGGTCCCAAGCCCGCCAAACTGGGGACCCCTGAGACTCAGGCTGGACCTCCGACATCCACCAAGGGTGAAATGGTCCCATTTGGAACTGCACAGAACCCTCAGAGAGGGAGAATCCTGCATGCCCCACTAAAGCCACCCCCACCATCGGCGGCCCCCCTGGCCAGAAACCTGGATCTGGTGCGCTGCTGGATGCATGCCCACAACTCAGCCCCAGGAGGAGCCTGCCTCAGCACCCGCAGATCAGACATGCCATGCCCCTAGGCCCTAACCCTAACCCTAGGGGTGGTATACAGGCTTCCGTACCCAGAGGTCTGTACCCCAAGCCTGCTAGATTAGGGACCTCTGAGACTCACCCCAGGACTCCACCTGCTGCCCGGAGAGAAATGGTGCTGTTTGGAGTTGGGCAGAACCCTCAGAGCAGGAGAAACCTGCATGTCACCTGAGGCACCCCCAGGTTCTTTGGTGTCCTGGACACAAACCTGGCATCTGTCATGCCACTTGATGCCGGCCCTCAACTCAGCCCACCATGAAGCCTGCCTCAGCACCAACATATCGGATCTGCCATGCCCCTAGGCCCTAACTTAACCCTAGTTTTCGTTTTCAGGCTTCCCTCTCAAGAGGCCTGGCCCTCATGTCCCCCAGATTAAAGACCCCTGAGTGACACCCCAGGACTCTGCCCACCAAGTGGGAGGAAACCGTGCTGTTTGGAGCTGCGCAGAACCCTCAGAGAGGGAGAAACCTGGATGCCCCCCTACAGCCTCCACCACTATTGGCGCACCCCCTGGCCACAAACATGGATTCTGGTGCACTGCCGGATGCATGCCCACAACTCAGCCCCGAGGGGAGCCCGCCTTAGCGCCAGCAGCTCGGGAAACCGTGGAGCCACACCATTGGAGTCTGCCTGCCACCTGCAGGAAACCAGTCCATTTGGAGCTGCGCAGAACCCTCAGAGCAAGGGAAACCTGCATGCCCCCAGGAGACCTCCCCCATGTCCTACAGCCCCCGGGCTACAAACCCGAAGCCTGATGTGCCGCCTGACCCTGTCCTCAACTCAGCCCCTTAGGGGAACCCATCTCAGCACCAGCAGTTCAGGCCTGCCATGTCCTTGGCTCAGCTCTCTTCAGGGACCCCTGTCAGCTCTATGCAGACCTGGAACTCCCATGTCTGCTGCAAAGCTCTGGGATCCCTCCTCCTTCTTCTAAATTCACACTGGCCCAAGGCTTTCATGAGAAAGGGAGAACACTACCTCCTGAATGCTTAACACCTCCTTCCCTCTTCTGCCATATTTCTCTCCACTTGCCTTGGGCAAACTGGAAGTAACATTTCAATGGAACATGTACGTGCTCCGAGATCTGAATCTGTCATTGCAGCTTTCTGAGGACTCCTTATGCAATCAGAAATGAGTGTATCCTACCACAATGTGTTTGAAAATGACTATCTACAGAACAGGAGAGCGAAAGTCACTCCATTATTACCTCACTCTTCATGAAGTAGAACATGGTCTTCTTTTCTACATTGACTTCAATTCCAATTCGTTTTCATGCGGTGTTAATTCCTTTGCTTCAAGGGTAGGATTTTGTGATTTCTCACTGCATGGAACACCCAGAGTTCATCACAAGTGCCCTCCCTAATAGCCATCACCCATTTAACCCTTCCCCTCACACCCCTGCACTCCAGCAACCCTCGGCTTATGGTCTAAGGTTGAGTCTGTTTCCTCTTTGGCCTTTTTCCCCTCACTATGTTCATTTGTTTTCTTTCTGAAATTCCATAGGAGTCAAGTCGTAGGCCATTGGTCCTTTCTTACTGATTTTGCTTAGCTAAATCCACTCTAGACCCATCCACATCCTTGCAGATGGTAAGATTTCATTCTTTTTGAAGCTGGTTCCTATTCCATTCAGAAAAATCACTCATCAGTGAATGGACATTGGGATTCCCTCCATCACTTCACTATGATTGATAATGCTGCTGTAAATATCACAGTACTTGTACCCCATTGAATGTGAATTTTTGTGCCCTTTGGGGAAATACCTAGGAGGGCAATTGCTGGATCCTAGGGTTGTTCAGTTTTTAGCTTTTGGAGGAAATACAATACGCTTTTCCAGAGTGGCTGAAACAGCCTGCATGCCCACCAACAGTGCAGGAGGGTTCTGCTTTAAGCAGAATATTCCCTGCCAGCAATTTACTAAGGAGGAAATGGAAAACCTGTGGGATAACCTGATTCACCCAGGGTCAGGCAAGCAGCCACAGAAATTCACCCCAGGGTTCCTGATGCCAAGCCCCTTGAAGCCACCAGAATCCCTCTATCCAGGGGAATTCCCAAAGACTCTCTTTCTGACTTCACCACCCATGAAACTGCAGAGCGTACTTACGGCATGTCCAACTATCTAGATGGTCCATTGAGTGAAACTAGAAAGTCAAGCTTCCCTTCTCAATCATACAAGGCTCCTTGGAATCATTTTGAATTTTCCCTCTGCCCTCATTGGAACTCTTTGGATGAAAAGACGAATCCATTAGGATACATCACCTTGGACAAAGGAGAAGACATCATCCAAGTCTCTGTCTGGCCACAAACAGCCACCTAACTCTGGATGCCTGCCCTTCCACCACAGCCTATGCCCAATGGAATAAACACCGTTACATGAAGGAACATATTCTATGTTCAAAGTACACACCGAATCAATGTCATCTTCCCTTTGGAATCCAAGGGATTGCCTAAGGAAAAGATGTTCCAAATGCCATCGTAAGCCAGAAATAAACAGAGAAAATGAGATCCCCTGCTATGGGCTCCCTGCAGGGAAACCCAGGAATTCTGGCACCCACTCTAGATTGCTGACAGCTGCTTCAGTGTGACTCTGCGGTTCCACTGGAGACAAGAGAAAAGCCCAGGTGGTGTGGGGTGAAAGAGAAGTTTCACCTCCCATCCTGGCATGGATATGACCTTGCACCCAATACGTCTGCTGTTTTCTGTGAATGCTGACATCCTGGAACAAGTGGCATGACTGACTCAGATGCTGATTTCAAAACTTCAGGTCTTGGGACGCCTGGGTGGCTCAGTTGGTTAAGCGGCTGCCTTCGGCTCAGGTCGTGATCCCAGCGTCCTAGGATCGAGTCCCACAACGGGCTCCTTGCTCAGCAGGGAGCCTGCTTCTCCCTCTGCCTCTGCCTGCCTCTCTGTCTGCCTGTGCTCGCTCTCTCTCTCTCTCTGACAAATAAATAAAAATATTAAAAAAAAACACACACACACAAAAAAACTTCAGGTCTTGTGGAGCCAGAGTGAAGAAGGGTTGTCAGGTGGGGATAAGCAGGCACCTCCCACCTAAAGCCTGCACACCTGCTCCGATTCCTGGGAGAAGGAGAGACACATGCTTCTTTCTTAAGTGGTCATTAACTTCCTTCTAAAGCTGACCAATGCCCTTGTCCCTTTTGGAGAAGCAAATATACTCTTCCAAACAAACACTCAACTCCTCGGTTCCAAATGCACCAGGAGTCGGGTTCCCCCCACCCTCCCCCGACCCAGGAGGACCCTCCTGAACCATCCTGACAGCACATTACCAGCAAACCTGGGGCAAAGGGGCACAATGCTGAGTGGGGGCCCAGCTCCAGGGGTTGTTACCACCTCTCTTGGGCCTGGGGAAACAGAGTCTTCAGCTCACCACTCCCTCCTGTAAAAACAAGCTGCAGTGCCTCACCTTTCAGGTCTCTCACCCAGCACCTCACCACTGCCCTCAGAGCCAACAGACTGTACTGACTCCTGGCGTGTTTCCCACTGCAGCTGGGTACTGTCTCCAGCGGTTGCAAGCCACATTACCATACCTGTCAGGGACTCTCGCACCAGAGCTCACCACTCCCTCCAGTGGCATGAACTGGCACTGCTGGGCCTTCCAGTGTCTCCTAATACAGCTCACAATGGCTCCACAGGACTAAAGTCACACTGACAGTGTCCCTCCAGATTGGGGACCTCTGAGCCACACCGTAGGACTCCACCTGTCATATATATGTGATATATATATATATATATATATATATATATATATA
>ML100966.1:0-10728 GCA_003697995.1 Taxidea taxus jeffersonii | reverse complement strand
TGATATGAGGAATTTGAGAAAAAAAGACACAGAGGATTATATATATATATATATATATATGACATCTTCTTTATGATGGAATGATATGAGGAATTTGAGAAAAAAAGACACAGAGGATTATATATATATATATATATATATGACATCTTCTTTATGATGGAATGATATGAGGAATTTGAGAAAAAAAGACACAGAGGATTATATATATATATATATATACCTATATATATATATATACCTATATATATATGACATCTTCTTTATCCATTCATCTGTTGTTGGACATCTAGGCTCTTTCCAAAGTTTGGCTATTGTGGACATTTGCTGCTATAAACATTCAGGTGCACGTGCCACTTCGGATCACTACATTTGTATCTCTATGATAAATACCCAGTAGTGCAATTGCTGGGTCATAGGGTAGCTCTATTTTCAACTTTTTGAGGAACCTCCATAATGTTTTCCAGAGTGGCTGCACCAGCTTGCATTCCCACCAACAATGCAGCAGGGTTCACCTTTTTCTACATCCTCACCAACACCCGTTGTTTTCTGACTTCTTAATTCTATCCATTCTGAATGGTGTGAGATGGTTTCTCACTGTGGTTTTGATTTGCATTTCCCTGAAGCCTAGTGATGTTGAACACTTTTTAATGTGTCTGTTGGCCATTTGGATGTCTTTGCAGAAAAGTCTGTTCATGCCTTCAGCTGATTTCTTGATTGGATTATTTGTTCTTTGGGTGTTGAGTTTGATAAGTTCATTATAAATTTTGGATACTAGCCCTTTATCTGATATGTCATTTGCACATACCTTCTCCCATTCTGTCAGTAGCCTTTTGGTTTTGCTGACTGTTTCCTTTGCTGTGCAAAAGCTTCCAATCTTGATGAAGTCCCAATAGTTCATTCTTGCCTTTGGCAATGTTTCTAGGAGGAATTTGCTGTGGTTGAGGTCAAAGAGATTGCTGCCTGTGTTCTCCCCTAGGACTTTGATGCATTCCTGTCTCACACTGAGCCCTTTCATCCATTTTGAGTCTATTTTTGTGTGTGGTGTAGGAAATGGTCCACTTCCATTCTCCTGCATGTGGCTATCCAATTTTCTCAACAACATTTGTTGAAGAGACTCTCTTTTTTCCATTGGATATTCTTCCTGCTTTGTCAAAGATTAGTTGACCATAGGGTTGAGGGTCCATCCCTGGGCTCTCTATTCTGTTTCATTGATCTATGTGTCTGTTTTTGTGCCAGTACCATACTGTCTTGATGATGACAGCTTTGTAATAGAGTTTGAAGTCTGGAATTGTGATACCACCAACTTTGGCTTTCTTTTTCAACGTTTGTCTGGCTATTCGAGGTCTTTTCTGGTCTGCTATAAATTTTAGGATTATTTGTGTTATGTTTTTGAAAATTGTTGATGGTATTTTGATAGGGATTGTATAAATGTGTAGATTGCTCTATGTAGCATAGACATATTTACCATATTTGTTCTTCCAATCTATGAGCATGGAACATTTTTCCATTTCTTTGTGTCTTCCTCAATTTCTTTCATGAGTATTCTATAGTTCTGAGTACAGATTCTTTGTCCCTTTGGTTAGGTTTATTCCTAGGTATCTTAAGGTTTGGGGTGCAATTGTAAATGGGATTGACTCCTTAATTTCTCTTTCTTCTGTCTTGTTGTTGGTGTATAGAAGTGCAACTGATTTCTGTGCATTGATTTTGTATCCTGACACTTTACTGAATTCCTGTATGAGTTCTAGCAGTTTTGGAGTGGAGTCTTCTGGGTTTCCCACATAAAGTATCATATAATCTGCAAAGAGTGAGGCTTTGACTTCTTCTTTGTTGATTCAGAAGCATTTTATTTCTTTTTGTTGTCTGAATGCGGAGGCTAAGACTTCCAGCACTGTGTTGAATAGCAGTGGTATTGATGGTGGACATCCCTGCCATTTTCCTTACCTTAGGGGAAAAGCTCTGTTTTTCCCCATTGAGAATGGTATTTCCTGTATTTGCTGTGAGTTTTTCATAGATGGCTTTTATGATATTGAAGTATATACCCTCTATCCCTACACTGTGAAGAGTTTTGATCAAGGAAGGATGCTGTACTTTGTCAAATGCTTTTTCAGCATCTATTGAGAGTATCATATGGTTCTTGTTCTTTCTTTTGTTAATGTATTATATCACACTGATTGCTTTGTGAATGTTGAACCAACCTTGCAGCCCAGGAATAAATCCCTCTTGGTCATGGTGAATAAACCTCTTAAAGTACTGTTGGCTAATATTTTGGTGAGAATTTTTGCATCCATGTTCATTTGAGATATTGGTCTGAAATTCTCCTTTTTGCTGGAGTCTTTGTCTGGTTTTGGGATGAAAGCAATGCTGGCCTCATAAAATGAGTTTGGAAGTTTTCCTTCTGTTTCTATTTTTTGGAACAGCTTCAGAAGAATAGGTATTATTTCTTCTTTGAATCATTGATAGAATTCTCCTGGGAAGCCATCTGGCCTTGGGCTCTTGTTTGTAAGGAGATTTTTGATTACTGCTTCAATTTCCTTACTGATTATAGGTCTGTTCAGGTTTTCTATTTCTTCCTGGTTCAGTATTTCTGGTTTATACATCTCTAGGAATGCATCCATTTCTTCCAGATTGTCTAATTTGCTGGTGTATAGTTGCTCCTAATATGTTCTTACAATTATTTGTAAGAATAAGTTTGTAATTGTTTCCTTGGTGTTGGTTGTTGATCTCTCCTCTTTCATTCATGATTTTATTGATTTTGGAAGATACCTGAAACTGGGGGGGGGGAAGAAAGGGGGAGAAAGAATATAGATATCAATAATCAGCCTTGTGAATAGAACAGAGCCACACACTTGATTTTGGCTGTATTTTGGTTGGTTAGAAGAAACTGACACTTTGTTTTGCTGACAATCTACTTTGCTGTGCAGAAGCTTTTGATCTTGATGAGGACCCAAAAGTTCATTTTTGCTTTTGTTTCTTTTGTCTTCGGAGATGTGTCTTGAAAGACGTTGCTGTCCAATGTCAAAGAAGTTACTGTCTATGTTCTCCTCTAGGATCTTGGTAGATTCCTGTCTCACGTTGAGGACTTTCACTCATTTCGAATTTATCTTTGTGTATGGTGAGAGAGAATGGTCGACTTTCATTCTTCTATACATAGCTATCCAATTTTCCCTGCACCATTTATTGAAGAGACTGTCTTTTTTCCACTGGATATTTTTTCCCGCTTTGTGGAAGATTATTTGACCATAGAGTTGCGGGTCCATATCTGGACTCTCTACTCTGTTCCATTGGTCTATATGTCTGTTTTGTGCCAGTACCATGGTGTTTTGGTGATCACAGCATTGTAGTAAAGCTTGAAATTAGGCAATGTGATGCCCCAGCTTTGTTTTTCTTTTTGAATGTTTTCTTAGCAATTCGGGTTTCTGGTTCCATACACATTTTGGATTGTTTGCTCCAACACTTTGAAGAATGCTGGTGGAATTTTGATTGGGATGGCATTGAAAGTATAGATTGCTAGAAAGAGGCAACCCTTTGTTGGAGAAATAGGAGAAGATATTTGCAAATGACATTACAGACAAAGGACTGATATCTGAGATCTATAAAGAACTCCTCAACTCAACACCCAAAAAACAGATACACAAGTCAAAGAATGGGCAGAAGACATGAACAGAAACTTCTCCAAAGAAGACAAAGAAGACTAGCAGACACATGAAAAAATGTTCATCATCACTAGCCATTAGGGAAATTCAAGTCAAAACCCCATTGAGATAGAGCATACACCAGTTAGAATGGCCAAAATCAACAGTAAGGAAACAAAAATTGTTGGAGAAGATGTGGAGAAAAGGAAACACTCTTACACTGTTGGTGGGATTGCAAGTTGGTGCAGCCACTTTGGAAAACAGCGTGGAGATTCCTGAAGAAATTAAAAATAGAGGTACCCTATGACCCTGCAATTGCACTACTGGGTATTTGCTCCAAAGATACAGGTGTAGTGAAAAGAAGGGCCATCTGTACCCCAATGTTCATAGGAACAATGTCCACAGTTGCCAAACTGGGGAAAGAGCTGAAACGGCATTTCAATGCTAAGTACATTTTAGCTACAATGCTAAATACAATGCTAAAATACATTTTAGCAGCCTCCCAATCTCTAGCAACAGAGGAGCTGAGAGCTTGGGATGCTCCTCTTCAGTGAGCCCTCAGAGAAAAGCAGTCAACCATTCCTGTCTCCTTGATCTCCGGGTGTGTTCCATGCTCATCCAGCCTGTGACTGAGTGTTTCTATCTCCAGCATATGGGCTCATTTGGAGTCTTCAAACCCAGCAGATTTCTGCAGCATGCTTCTGTGCAGCTCCTTCCAGTGGAGCAAGGGGTAGGCCTCCCTAGATCTGGCACTGTGGGGTTCCTGCTTGAAGAGTAGTGGCCTGACAGTTTATGGCCACCCCAAACTGAAAGCCAATTCCTCGGTGCCGTCTTTGCAGCTGGCTTCCCTGCTCTGATACCCGGGAAATCTGTCATACTCAGGCACATCCAGCATTTCTGTGACTCCTAGAGTCCTGAGACCTGACTGTCCCAGTGAGAATTCTACCCCTTGCTTAGCCACTGGAGCAACGTCCCTCCACAGAGAAGACTTCTAAAAGTTTTGATTTTGTGCTCTGCTGTTCTGTCACTTGCTAGTAGCCGGCTGATGGTGCTTCACCTGCGTGGTCTATTTTCCCAAATATTGCCTTGGATTCACTTCTCTGCATCTCTGACCTTCCAGAAAGTGGTCGTTTTTCCTGTTCATAGAGTTACTGCTCTTCTTTTCTTCAATCTCCTGTTGAGTTTTAGGGGTTCAGAATGTCTAATTTGAATGTTTTCATTATACTTAGTCCAACCTTTGAAAACAAAAGGGAAGCAGTGACACCGACCTGTGTAATAGGCTCCCTTTGTGACAGGGGTTTCCCTGCCTTGAAATGTCAACCAGAATGCTTTCTTTCCTGTTTATTTGTTGAAATAGAGTTAACATACAGTGTTACATTACTTTCAGGGGGACAGTACAGTTATTCAACCGCTCTGTAGCTTACTTAGTGCTCATCATAAGTGTGCTTTTTATCCCTTTGTCTCTTTCTCCTATTCCCCCACCCAGCTGCCCTCTGTGAACCATCTGTTTTTCTCTAGTTCAGTTTGTTTCTTGGTTTCTCTCCCTCTTTTCCTTTGCTTGTTTGTTTTGTATCATATGTTCCACATATGAATGAAATCACAGGATATTTGCCATTCTCTGACTTATTTGGCTTGGCATTATACTCTCTAACTCTATTTGTGTCATTGCAAATGGCAAGATTTCATTCGTCCTGATGGTTGAGTAATATTCCATTGTGATATGTAGTACATCTTCTTTATCCATTCATCTGTTGATGGATATGTGAGCTGCTTACATCATTTGGTGATTGCAAATAATGCTGCTATCAACTTCGGCGTGCCTATAAACCTTTCATTTAGTGTTTTTGTATTTTAGGGATTAATACACCATAGTGTGATTACTGGGTTGTATGGTAGTTCTATTATCAACTTTTTGAGGTACTTCCATACTGTTTCCAAAGTGGCTGCACTAGTTTTCAATACCACCAAAAGTGTATCCAACATTGAATTTTCCCCGTTATTTATTTTAGCTCTTCTGACCCGTGTGTGGTGGTATCTCTTCTTGGTTTTGGCTTGCATTTCCCTGATGATGAGTGATGTTGAGGGACTTTTTGTGTATGTGTTGACCACCTGGATGTCTTTTATGGAAAATGTCTATTGATGTATTCAGTTCAACTTTTGATGGGATTAATTATTTGATTTTTTGGTGTTGAGTTGCATAAGTTCTTTATATACTCTGGAGTATAACCCTGACAATAATGTACACATGGAAAGTGTATTAAAAGCTCAAAAGGATTTATAACTATTTCTTGTTGTTGACTGACATTTTTAGCAACTTAGCCTGGAGAATATTTGGAGAAGTTTTTAATGCTCATGAAGATGGACATACACATTGGTGAATTAGTTCCTTCACTTATGATATAATCCTCAGTGAAAAATTCCACCATGAGAACAGAGGTCCTTTTCAATTTCCAAACAAATAAACTCTATCTTTCCTCTTTGGAGCCATTAGCCAACAGTGGTCACATAAACAATGGGGAAATAACACAACACTGAAGACATCAGTCATCTCTGCAAGGGGTTGATTGAACCTGGTGTTTCTTCTCTCTGTACCACCACGTGTTTGGAGGAGTGCTCTGTAGTCTAGCTGACAATGACTAGACCTGCATGAGGGTGAGCCAGTGGTAAGTCAGCCCCAAACCGTGTGACCCTCCACAGGTACCACCTGTGGAGTGGAACAAAATTACTCCTCAATTATGGGCTTGAAAGATATTTTCATTTCCTCTAAGATTTAGAAGCTCAGTCATCCCTTGTCAGCATAACAGGAACTGATATTATCCTGCTTTTCTTGTAGCATCTGGAGGCCCACTCAGCAGCACACACTGTCCCCTCCCAGACTCATTCTGGATATTTTCCTACACTAAAAGGACAGAGCACCCAGTGCCAACACCTGTCATGTCACAGGTATTCAAAGCTGTTGTGATGTGAAAACATACATAAATAAAACAGTGCATCATCTCTAATGCGATACAGACGAGCCTCAATTTTGAATCTGTTTCCCTGGTTGTGAGGTTCCTGTGGGCAGAACCAGCATGTCAGCATCTGGATCCTCATCCTATCCCTTACATCCCACAGCCTAGCACATCCTCAGCCAAATGAGACACTTTTAAATAAAAGTTTATAGAATGAATGAGCATAGTCTTACTTTACTAGCTTCATAATTCCCCAAAGTGAAAGCACACCATGGATTAATTATCAGTGTAGAATAAACTCTTTCAGAGAGCCCAGGCTCCTTCTGCTTTCCTTTCTTAGACTCACAGACTCTCCAGCAGTCGCTCTCATTTCTCCCTCTTTTTCACATTAAGAATTCCAGGGCTTTTGAGCAGCAAAACCTCCTCAACAATCAGAGGGTTCTTCCTGCCTGGGCTTTGATTGCCCCATGCCTCTACCCAGCAGCTGCCTGCTCCCAAAGAGATGCATTTTTCCCAGCACATGCTAATGATACACCTCCCCAACTGTAAAGGACCATGCCAGGCACCAGTGAGAAATTGTTATTGAAGGTAAAAGCTATGACCACAGGGCAAAACTATTCTGAATGAACAGAGAAGGACCTTCTTCTGAACTTAAGAATCATATGTGACTTAAAGACAGAAGCTAAGCTGTGAAAAATGGGTAAAACTGGTTTTATGAGGACTGTAGTTAATGGTGACTATAGTTAGTCATATTATATTGTACATTTGAATTTTGCTATGACAAAAGATCTTCAAAGTTGTTTCACAAAGAAACATGTAACTGTGGGGAGAGAGGTGAACCAGAATTATGTGGTGAATATATCACAGTATATACATAGATCACTCAGTTGTATACCTGAGAATAATAGAATGTGACATAACAATTATATCTCCATTTTAAAAAATAAATGGATAAATAGGAATTGGCAAAATGTAAAGTTGGTTACATCAAAAATAATTGCTTTTACACATGATCCTTTTGTGAAGCAGGAAAAGTGGAAGTCAAAGGAAAGAACACTGGTTGCTGAAAACCAGGGAAGACTTCCCAGAGGAGGAATTGCACTGAATTATGAAGTTTCCCAGTTTGGGAGGGTAGGGCCTGGTGGGATGGCATGTACAACTACATGTTTCAATATGGACACTGCAAATAATATTCCTTCTCTAAATGAATCATAATCATTCCTTTGGAGGCATAAGAGCCCTTCCTCCCTCCCAGGATTCCCAGTCTCTTCTTTCTCCCAGCCAGTCTCTGCAATATCCACTCCTTAATACTCAGCCCAAGACCTAACTCTCTCTGTGTCCCTTTCTGGTCACTCTACACCCTCTCAATTGCTCTCTGCTTCACATGGCTGCTATAGGTTACTGTAGTCTCCAATCCCATTTATTAGTTTCTTGTCATATCATTTAATTTAGTTTGGTTTTTGTGCTTTAATTTCCCTAATGTACTGAAACCTCAATTTATTAATGGTTTGTCTAGAAAACTATGAAAATACACAGTAGATCACTTGTGCAAATCACATTTTTTAAACAAAAGAAAAGAGGAATTACAAGTTTATTTAAGCTACAAATTACACAGGTATTACAATGAAATACATAGGTGGTAAGACTCCCTTTGGATTCTTCCCATGAACTTCAAAATATACTTGTTTCTTCTTAAAGTGAAAATTAAGGATGATGTTCCACAATTATCCTTCATTGTGTCTTCACCAGATCACCTCCCTACCAATATCCTTTCCTAGAAAGCAGATTGAGAGCTCATTTTCAAGGCAGAGCAATATTTTCCAGCAACATGCTAACACTCCACTGTTAAGTGCTCCTGAATTACAAGCTCACTAATGTACCTCAAATCTTAGAGAAAACTTAATAGCGTGGTTTTGCTTTTAAGTTTTGTTTAAATTCAATTTAATTGACATATACTATATTATTCATTTCATAGGTAGAATTCAGTGATTCATCCATTGCATATAACACCCAAGGCTCATTCCATCAAGTGCTTTCCTTAATGCCCATCACCCAGTTACCCCATACCCCTATCCATCTCCCCACCAACAACCCTCAATGTGTGTTTCCCACAGTTAAGAATCTCTTATGGCTTGCCTCCCTCTCTGAGTTCCTCTTATTTTATTTTTCCTTTCCTTTCCCACTGTTGATCTGATTTATTTCTTAAACTCCACATATGGGTGAAATCATATGGTATTTGTCTTTCTCTGACTGACTAATTTCACCTAGTGCAATACCCTCTAATTTCCTCCACATGGTTGTGAATGACAAGATGTCATTTTTTGTCATTTTGATGATTGAGTAATATTCCATTATGTATAAATAAATGGCCATCAGACTTATGTAAAAAAGCTCCTTATCACTCAGCGTCAGGGAAATACAAATCAAAACCACAATGAGATACCATTCACACTGGTCGGAATGGCTAAAATTAACAACACAGGGAAAAAACCAACATGTTGACTAGGATGTGGACAAAGGGAAACTCTTACTGTTGGTGGGAATGCAAACTGGTACAGCTGCTCTGGGAAACAGTATGGAGGTGCCTCAAAAAGTTAAAAATAGAACTACCCTATGACCCAGTAATTACACTACTAAGTATTTATCCAAGGGATATGAACATAGTGATTTGAAGGGGTATATGTACCCCAATATATATAACAGCAATGTCCACAATAGCCAGAGTATGAAAAGTGTCCCAGGTGTCCATGGATTAATGAATGGAGAAAGATGTGGTATACATTTTTGATAGCAGTTTTAAGCTTCTCTTTCCTGTGTAACAGTTACACTCTACCTGAGTACAGCAGAATCCAATCCATTTGGATGCTCCAAAGACCTCTCCAACCCAGATCTGGGTTCCTGCTGTAGCCACTGCTCTCCTGCCACCCCAGAGCTCATGCTCAGCTGGAGTCCACTGTGCTGCTTGTCATCAGGGGTGTTGGGTTTGCATGTGGGAGCGAGGTGGCTGTAGCTCTCTTTCTAAGTGCATCTCTCTCCTTTTTTTTGCTCCCTGGGAAGGAATTCCAGGAGTCTTGGCTGCTTCCTGCCAAGAATCTCCCCACTCCCACAGTGCTGTCCAAGCTGAAGCATCTGCCTTCAATTGCTCTTCTCTCTCTCTGCATTCCTCTCTGTCCTGCTTCCCTTTCTGGTTCTGCAACCTCTTCTGTGGTGTACTTTCTTGATTCTTGACTTTGCTACTTGCCCATCCTTGGGTACCAGTTCAAAATATATAAAAATAAATAAAGAAATAGAATATATACATACATACAAATCCATACTAACTCTTTTGCAGCTGGGAGAACCAAGGTCTACTGACCTGTTCTATCTAGCTGCTGCAAATTGAAGTGGAAGGCACAGAACTCCTGCACTCATTGAACTCCCAGCCTTCCTGGCTTATATGACACTTTTGCAAAGCTTTATCTTGCATCTTGAAGACCCACTTATAAATCACTTATTTTGGTTTACAATTAAAAGTAGTAACTGGGGCATCTGGCTGGCTCAGTCGGTTAAGTGGCTGCCTTCGGCCCAGGTCATGATCCCAGGGTCCTGGAATCAAGCCCCACATCAGGCTCCCTGCTCAGCAGAGAGCCTGCTTCTCCCTCTCGTCTGCCTGCCACTCTGCCTACTTGTACTCTCTCTCTTTCTGACAAATAAATAAAATCTTAAAATAAAAAAATTAACTGGTAACTGAAGACTGTATTGTGAATTTTCAACTGAATTTACTTTCAGGGAGGTTTCTTAAGTATAAGCACAAGTCTGCAAGTAAGAGGTACAAAATATTAACTTGTTACTTCCAGCACAAAATTCAATGATTTGACATGGTTAGTTATATATGGTTAATAATAATTAACCATACATAATTAACCATGGTTAATAATAATTTCCAAAATGACCTTTTTGGTTTGTTATTGACTAATGAACTAAGAAATGAATTGGTTATGTTTATCAGGTTAGACTGATTCTTTGGTAGAAGAATACTTTGGTGTTGTTATCAGAGAGAGAAATAGAAAACATTTTGCTAAAGCAGTTTTAGATAGGAGCCATGATCATAGACTCATAACACCAACACACACAACTTACAACCTGTGTCAAATGCTCTAATGAGT
>ML100965.1:15196-29275 GCA_003697995.1 Taxidea taxus jeffersonii | reverse complement strand
TTTTTTTTTTTAAAGATTTATTTATTTTCAGACAGAGATCACAAGTAGGCAGAGAGGTAGGCAGAGAGAGAAGGGGAAGCAGGTTCCCTGCTAAGCAGAGAGCCCGATGCAGGGCTCAATCTCAGGACCCTGAGATCACGACCTGAGCCAAAGGCAGAGGCTTAACCCACTGAGTCATCCAGGTGTCCTGAAAATTAGATTCTTTTACTGTACTGTCTGACCCTCTCTGAGAGAACAGTACCTCCAGAGATTTTTAATTTTTCTTTTTTTAAGAGTTTATCTATCTATCTATCTATCCGAGAGAGGAAAAAGTGCACAAGCCAGGGGGAAGAGCAGAGGAGAGGAACAAAAAGAAGCCTGGAGCAGGGCTTGATTTCACAACCCTGAGAATTTTGGCTCATGACCTGAGCCAAAATCAAGAGTTGAAGGCTCGACCGATTAAGCCATCCAGGCACCCCAGATTTCTAATTTCTAATGACCAATAAAAGAAAACAGGTGTAATCTCAGAGGTTTTCTGCCACTAACAGAACTCCTTAAAGCCAGAATGAATTCCTTAGAGCATTCCAATGTCAAGGGAAGAGCCATTTTGGAAGACAGCAAATCCATGCTCCAGTATCATGCTCCAAGATACTCAGGGATTACGGACATGGGCTTCTGGACCGCAGAGAGCCCGGGTTTGAATCCAAGATCTGCCACTTTAGTAGCTGTGTAATCACTGATACATCACAGAGCTTCCTTGAACCTGTTTCTTCATACCGGGGGCAGGGGGGTGATGTGGTGGTGAGAACCCTACAATAGCACCCACTTCAGAGGATTCACTCAAAGCTTAAGTAAGGCAACATATGTGCAGTGTTTAAGGTAACCCCTGGCATGTAATAATTGCTAAAGTAATGTTCACTATTATTGGCAATTTAAATGTACTATGATTATTCCTGCCCTGCCTACTTCATGAGATTTTTATGAGGAGCAAATGAAAGAATTATTAGGAAGTTGCTTTATAAGCTGTGAAGAACTAGACAAACACAGCTATGTTGTTACAGTTCTTAAGTGGCTTTGGCACATTGCACGACTCAATAAATATGTGTTAAAGGAACAATGAGTCAGTGAATGAAATCAAACCCTTTTCCTCTGCTGTTTGCTTTGGGCCAAAGGAAGCCCTGATAACAAGCATTCCTGCTTGCTGCTGTGGGTTTCTAATGCAGACACAGGCATCTCAAAGACTCCCAACCTCAGCACAATGCCTGGTTTCCTGAGAAACTCATCACAGAAAAGGCAAGGCCTTTAGCCTTCATGCTTTGACCTAGAAGAGACAGCACAGAGATTATTTTTGTGAAAAACCAGAAAGGTCACATTTCACAATTCCAATACCTGAGCACTGGCAAAAGATAAAGAGAGATCCATGAAGTGGACTTTTCCACTTAGAGAAGCATAATAAGTCATAAGAGTTTGCATGATGCATTGGTATCCCCTTGAAGAAGATATTCTATGTTTGAGATGCACCATAAATATCCTTCAGTGTGGGACACGTCTACTGAAATGTTCCTATCCTTGAGTAGGCATGGACAATATACAAAAAGGACAGAGGTAAGTTATGGCAGGGAACACATTTAGTAATCTAATCACCCAGTGGACACCCACAATTTACAGTTTAATCGTCCACAAGGTATAGTTTCTCTGTAATTGAATTAGATTTTGAAATAAGGCAAACCTGATTTATAGTATTGTCTAAAACACACACACAATAGGCTATATTTTCTTGTTTGTAACAGTAACCTAATGGTTAGTGTTAATGCATTACCAGGGAATGAAACAAAATGGATAAATGTTAGGTATTTAGGGTTCACTGCACAAAGAGACACATACGCTAAAGATAAGAGAAGCAGGAAAAGTTATCCTTTTCGTTTATGTTCACTTAAGGCAGATGTACTAATTTACTTTAATCTGCTCCAGGCTTATTCAACTAAACACAATCTGAAGTATATTTATTCATTCAACCAACAGACATGTAAGCACTTACTCTTTGCCTACTGCCGAGTTTAGCACTTAAGGTGCTGAGATGTGTCCACCAATCTAAGCCTCAGCTCTCCCATCTGTAAGGTCCTTTTAGAGGAGCTCCTGCTACCACTGTGGTCAGTCGACTGACGAAGTATGCATATTATATCATCATCATCGTCACTACTGATTTTATCATTTTCTTGCCCACAAAGATTTTACAGAGATGACAAACCAAGACGGTTACTAACCAATGTGATAAATGTTGACACACTCTGTCTGCTATCTGTGGTCGCAGTAATGCTATGTACTAAACACCAAAACCTCAGTGACATTCAGCTGTAAGGGTTTAGTGCTCACACATCAGGGGTCTGCCAGGGATTTTGCCTTCTCACCTGGGTCCCCCAGAAAGAGTGTCACAGTGTGGACACTATGGACTTCCTCCCGACTTCCAAAAATGAGGTCAGCACAGATTGAGTCTTTGGTACCTCATCTAAAACTGATACAACCTGTCCAAGTGGTCAAGTCCTCAATGTTTCAGCCCTTCAGCGACTTAGGTGAAAGTAAGCCATTCTCCCAGATGTTAGGATCGGGGTGTACAGTGGGTTTCTTGGGATGCTTTGTCTTCAGACCTTTTGTCTTCAGAGGCCCCAAGAAAAGAGAGTGAATTTATCTGTAAATTCTTATACTGCTGAGCGGACAGCGTTCCTCACAGCTCCTTAGAGAATGTGGCTTTTAAAGGAATCAAAGATCTGGAATTTTCCAGATCAACCAGTGTCAGGTTTTAAAACCTTAAAAGAGGCTTCTTTTGTAGACAGGCAACCTCTCTGGGAGCACAGTGGGAGCAAGCTGGGGAATTTAGGGGACAAAAGCCCAGATTAGCTCAGGTGGGGAAATCACCATTTTACATCAAAAGTAGCAGGAATGAAACAAGGGCAAGTTCCACCAACCCCTACAGCTTAAAGGGCAAGAAGAGCTCTTAAAGCCCCCTTCATCTCATCTGTTCTAAATCCCTGCCTCATCCTCCCCTCCTCATTTTGTTCCTTCTCTCTCTTGCTTCCCTCCAAGGTTATTGAGGAACAAGCCAAAAAGGGGTGTATAATTTAGGATACTTTTGGCTTTGAGGAACAATAAAATTAACTCCACAAAATGGCTTAAGCAAGCAAAAATCTTACTATGACATACAAGAAATCCAGAGGTAAATTTGATTCAGGGTTGGTCAGTTCAACTATAGGGAATCTTTGTGTTTGGGAAAAACTTGGCCCCCAAAGCCAAGAAAAAAACTTTCCTTGTACCTTCACCCAGAAGACTTTTCCTCACTTCTCACTGGCCAGAACAAAGTCACACCCACCATTCTTATTACTTAAATACTAGCATGTAGTATAAGGATTGCCTTGGAGACTAACCCAGATATAGCCTCTGGGGTTGGGCAGTGTCCTGCCTCCACAGAAGAACATGACTGCTCAGTATTTTAAAACAACTGGAATTCTGAAGTTGAACAAGGTGGGAGGATGGTCATTGGGCAGATGGGTAAAACCTTCTTCCAAAAAGAGTAACATTAATGTCTGGGAATTCAGACCAGAGGGAATCAGGGGAATTTCCTCTTCTTTTTTTCTTCCTATTCTTCCTTCCTTCCTTCTTTCCTTTCTTCCTTTCAATGGGAATTTCTTTAGATCACTAACCACTGGTTCTTTTGAAGCCACAAGACCTGGGTTAAAAATCCACATTCTGATATTTGTGGACTGTGGGACCTTAGACAATATACCTGAGCTTCTATTTCTTAATCCATAAAATGGGGTCAATATGCCTAACTCACCCAGTTGTTGTAAGAATTAAATGAGATACTATAAGATGAGAAGCCCCTAGGATACTGGCATCTAAGTACTGATTATTAGCTGAAAGGTCCCTCATGCCCTTCGTCCTCACTTCTCTAGTGACAAGTGTTCATCATGAGGGGAAAAGGCAATGTCTACAATCAGGCAGGTCTGGACTCAATAACTGGTCATGCCAAGTATGAGCCACATAATGACAGCCAACTATTGAAATTCTCCAAGCTTTAGAGCACCCACCTATAAGATGGGTGTAATACGATTCCTAGCCTCAAAGGAGGTATTGAGCAATCACTCCATCAATAACAGTTGTTACTGTTACTATTGTTGCTACAGTCGTCACCATTCCCCTGAAAGTGTCCAACCTGCCAGGTACTAGGTCCTTGGGATACACGTGGACATCCAGATTTACAGCAAACCCTTCTCCATCTTTTGAGGCATTCCCATGCTCTTGATAGTAAAGACCAAAACAATCCTTAGTAAGGTCTTTGATGGGCCCTGTGAAATTTGGCTCCAGCTTACCTCCCTGGTTTCTTCTCACACCAAGTTTCACTGGCCATATTTTAGTCTCTCTAACCTGCCATTCCTCCTCCAGCCACAAGGCCTTTGCCTATACTGTTCCTTTCACCTGAAATTTCCCTATTTGTTTAGTTAATATCTTTTCTTCCTTTAAATATCACCCTGTCTCTTTATTATATAACAATTATTATTGATTGAATGCTTATTCAAGATTAGGCACCCACTAAGCCTTTTATTAGCAGTATCTTGCTCAATTCTCACAACCACCTTCTATGAGACTTGAACAGTATTACCCATTTTACAGATGAGTGCTTTAAAGCTTACAGCAAACCCCAGACAGTCATAGATTCCTCTGGAATATATTCTCAGCAGAGAGAAGATACCCTGAGTGGTTAAGAGCACATTATGGATTCAAGACTGGATGGGTGTAGATCTTAGCCTCACCACTTACTAGCTGTATGAGCTTGGACAACTTACTTAACCTAAACTCTCCATGCCTCAGTTTCCTCATTTGTACAATGTAGATAATAATTAGAATACTAATATGTACCTGATAGGGCTATTATGAAAATTAAATGAGTCATTGTTATCAAAGCATTTAGAATAACGTCAGGCATAGAGTAAGTGCTATGTAAGTATTTACTAAATCAAATTAATAAACTGTCCCATGCCTCCAGAGAATCTACCTTAGTCTGCAATTATGCACTCATTACTGTGATAATTTGATTACTCACTGTCTCTCCTTCCAGATCAAATGCCACCGGAGTCCAGGGGCATATCTCTTTGTGCTCCCACTGTACCCCAGTTCAAGACACAAGACCTGGTGAGCGTGGGTGTACAATAAATATGTATTTGATTAATGAAGGAAACAATACAGTGTAAGTCAGTATTTTCCTTGCTTCTGCCAAGACAGAGAGATATCTCCAACCATTCCTGACCCTCTCTGGTCTTTTAAGCAGCAGCAACAGCTCTGCCTTGCCTGATGTGTTAATGCAACAGTTGCCAACAAGCCCAGCAAATGCCCGGTCTCCCCAGGGACGCAAAGCCGGTAATGGGCTCCATATTGTTTCAGATGTTCCGGACCATGAAGTGATCATGTCTGAGATAATGTCAGCATGGTTAACCCCAAATTCCTTCACTCACTCTATCACACGGAACTCTTTGAAACATCCTGCACACCAATGCTCCCAACCACAACAAATGCAGGATACAAGCCTTAATCAGAGAAGAAAAGATTAATTGGAGAGTTGCCCTGAGTGCACCCATGTGCCAGGCCTGCCATGCTTATAATACAGGCAATTAGGGCAGCATTGTGACTTGTGTTATCACAGCAGCAGCAGCCCAGTAAAGTCTCCTCTCCCTGTTGACGCCCTCAACCTCTGAGGCTGGAAAGCAGACAGATGAAGGGAATATATCAAGACGCTGGCAGAAGACGGTGGTCATCCCCACTTCCAACACAGAATACAGCGGGAGCAACAGAAAAAAAAGCATGGACGCCAAGCCTCACTCCAACCCTTACACAGTGTGACACTAGGTTACGTGATCCATAATTCGGGGCCTCAGTTTCCTCATCTGTAAAGTGGCAGACCAGTTATCACATAACCCTTGACTCTAAACTCATATGTCTCAGAAAAGACCTTTCCTGGGAGTTTATCATCTCTCACATGCATCTGCAGATACCTGTATATTTCATCTGTCCAGCACATAGTTCTTGAAAGCCAATGATGTGCTAGGAGCTTTCTCAGGTTCTGAAGATACCTTGGTTGCTAAACAAGATCACTGCTCTCCAGTGCATCAACTGTTGAGTGAAACAAGTCTGAGTCAGAGACGTGAAGACTCTTGGTCAAGCGCCCTGACCTGTTAGGTGCTCACCTGCAACCAAAGGCAATAATATCTACTCTGAGAGCCATTGTGAAGAACAAAGGAGGTAATGTATTTAGGGAAGCTGATTAAAGGACCCAATACACTGAAGCAGCTTCATAAATGGGAGCTGCTAGTTTAAGGGCCTCATTAAGTGGATGCTATATGTGTACAGTGGGATATCTAGTGTCAGATGGATTTCAGCTCCTGAGTGAAGAAGACAACATTTTCCTTTGGGAGAAGGCAGCAGGAGAGGTGCCTGACACAAGTAGCTAATGAGGCCTGCTGTTAAACAGGAAGTGTCAGGAGGAGGCCTGAGAGAACAGGAGATGGATTAATGCTGTGATCGACATATACAGGCCAGGAGCTGCCATTTGTCTTACTGCACACTCACCCAACAATACTTTGGGAGGTGAAAGAAAGCAAATGATAAAACCTTCCACCATGAAAATCTGTTTTAAATTCATATTATTTTGCCATCACTAGGCCAGGTTGGTCCATCTCCATCAGGTCATACTCATGTACACTCCCAATGATCAAAGAACAGAAAAACCAGTCTTCATTCTTCCTGAAGACACAAGGGAGCCACTCTTCATGGAATACCTGAGTAAGGAAGCATTCTTCTATGTTGGACACAGGATTCCATCTTCCATCTTGACCCTGATTCCACCAAGCCACAAAATCACATTCTCAAATCTGCCTTTCACTGGAGACTGAAGACTGATCTACAGGTGCTACATTCAGCAAGGCTGTTTGAAACTGACAGAAACTCACCCTGAGCAAGGTTAAGCAAAAGTAGGATATACTGACTCATAATGAGGTTGAACACCACAATCTAGGTAGGGGCAGATTCAAAAACTACTATGGTGCTCTCTCTTGCTAGCTTCTCTCTCTCTCTCTCTCTCTCTCTCTCTCTCTGGGTCTCATATTTGCTTTTCTACAAAAATTGGGTTCATTCTCAGTAACAACAGACATATTTCTTCCAGATATTAGAATCTCTCAAGCCTCTGATCTTCACATTTTCTTATTCTTTCAGAGAGAACTGGTCCTCTCTCTGGCCCAGTTTGAATATATCCCAAATAGATTCCCCCTTGCCAAGCCTGTATGGTTTATAGCACTGGACCAAACAATGGTATATGTGGACAGGGGACAAATATTGTGTCTGTGTGCTGGGGCAGAGAGAGGTGTTTATGAAATGTGCTGATTCTTGGGAACTGGGAGACATACAGTGGAAGTGGAATGGGGAGGTCAGCTTCTTAAAGAAGTGAGATACTAGTTCGTTAAGAATGGCAGATGCAAGGCTATCAAACAAGACACAAGGTTCAAATCATGCCGGATCCAGGTGGGTCTACTAATGGCTTAAAATTATGAATTAAATGGGCAGATTCTTCTCTCCTGCCCCACCACTTGAGAGAAAAGTCTTTTATTAGACTCTCAAAAGAATTTCTATATACAGAAGTTTAAGACTTATTGTTCTGAACTTTAGAAGGACCATATCTTCCTGCCCTTTAATTCCAGCACCTGGGACAGTGCCTGACACCCCATCTTGTTTGACTTTTTTAAAAATATTTTTTGAATGAAGTTACAATGAATATATGAATGAAGTGAGATAAATGAATGAGTGACCAGTTCAACAGAGAACATGTTTCTTCATACACCTAGTTCCAATTTGACTACTCTAGGTTTTTAGGGGGAAAAAAATTATAGAAGGGACCCAGAGAACAGGAAACAATGAAAGGTTTCACGGGCCTGGACAGCGGCCATCCTCTTTTATACATTCCTCCTTTCAACAACAAAAAGAACAACTTGCCATGGGGCACCATGAATATATTGCCAAGTTTAATCCTTGAAAATTCCTCTGAGGTGGAGATTAGTGCCTACACTTAAAGACCACAGGACTGAAGCTTAGAAATAGCATTCCCAATACTGCAGAGTTGGAAGAGTAGCAGAGCAGCAGAGCTGGAATTTGAACCCAGGTCCATCTGGTTCCAGTGGCATTTTATACGCTACTACACTTTCTTTCTGTCAAATCTCTGCTGAGTGTTCTCTTATACTGTCAAAATACCGTGGCATGCTCTTTACAAAGGTTTTCTCAATTCTCACAGAAAACCAATAAGGCATTGGTATTACTTCTATTTAATAGATGAGGCTATTGATGCTCACAGAAGTTCAAGTTTCCACCCAACGATGAAACACTAGTAAACCACAGAACTGTGTTGAATGCCAGTTGTATCTTCCCTGGAGTGTTTAAAAACTGTGCTTTTAAACACTGCATTTGTAGCCAGAGCGTTGGAGGAAGGCATAATACTTGCCTTTCTCAATTACTCTCTGGGGTCCTTACAGATGAGAAGCAGAGGTGTTAGCTATCCAGGTAAGACCTGGTATCTTCTGTGGCTACTAAACCACATCCAGGTTCAATTGCCTTTATGAGTGGGGCACTACATTCCCCGTTAAAGGCATGAGATGCCCTACATTTGTGAGGGTGCACTCCCCATCTGAAGGTCCTTAAAAACAACTGACTTGGAAAATCAAACACATCATAAGCAGCAACTAGAGAGGTTAGTCTTCCCCGGAAATAGCTGCTAAAGAGCCAAGAAGTTCCAACTGTATGCACAGAGGAAGGTCCCCACCTTCCCCTCTTGGCTTAAACAGGGCTTGGCTAGGTTTGAGATACTTCACAGGTGTGGGTCCTGCTACAGAAGGCTTATAGGAAAATACCCAAGGACGAGGTTTGTGTTGCCTGTGAAGGGAAAGGGTCTTAGAAAACTCAAATCCTGATTCAGTGTGCTGGATGTTTTTCACATTTCACATGTGTGAACACTCCCTTATGGTCAAGGCTGGTGGACGAGGGAGAGAGAGGCTGCCTAAAGCAGTCAGACAAATAATTGATTTTGCACAGGATGCTCGGCTTCTGCTCCCTGCTGAAAATGGCCTGTGTGTGAAGTGGAGTGAAGTAAATGAAAGATGCCAGCAACCTGAAGAGTGGGGTGGGGTAAGGGTGCAGGCCTACACTCTAAATCCTGCATCCTCCTAAACCAAGAACACCCACACCCTCTTGCCCCCTGTTCCAAAGATTCCTCCCCACTCTCACGGAACATTAAACCCTTCCTGCAAATTCAAAAGGGAGCCCTCTGGAGACAAATCAACCATCAAGGAAAAAAATAGCAAAACTCATTTCATTTGGCAACCAATGCTTTAGGAAACACATAAATATTGGATTTGCAACTTTATTTTCCTCTAGAGAGACACTCTGGAGAAAATTAAAACAATGCATGATTTAATTATTAAAAGCCAAACATTCCTGTACATATTTTCTGGTCCAAAGTTTTAAAAACAAACTCCCAGAGAAAATACATTTTTAATGATCAGCTCCCTCCTCCCACTCAGGCTATGTTTTAAATCATGTCTCCATCATGACTCACCCAGCACGAATGAAGGGAGAACACCAGGGAAATCAAAGGGCAGGTTTTTTGCTAAAGGAGAAGCAAGACTGCTAAGAGATTTGTGGGAATGGGCACCTTGAAATCATGTTGGTCTGGGCTCTATTTCCACCTGCATCTTCCCAGACATCCTATATTAGGAGACATGTTTTTTTTTTTTTTTAAAGATTTTATTCATTTATTTGACAGAGATCACAAGTAGGCAGAGAGGCAAACAGGGAGAGAGGGGAGAAGCAGGCTCCCTGCTGAGCAGAGAGCCCGATGCGGGGCTCGATCCCAGAACCCTGGGATCATGACCTGAGCTGAAAGCAGAGGCTTTAACCCACTGAGCCACCCAGGCGCCCCTAGGAGACATGTTTAAACTGACCACATAGAAATGCATCTGGGGTGCCTGGGTGGCTCAGTGGGTTAAAGGCTCTGCCTCTGGCTCAGGTCATGATCTCAGGGTCCTGGGATCGAGTCCCGCATCAGGCTCTCTGCTCAGCGGGGAGCCTTCTTCCCCCTCTCTCTCTGCCTGCCTCTCTGCCTACTTGTGATCTCTCTCTGTCTGTCAAACAAATAAAGAAAATCTTAAAAAAAAAAAAAAAAGAAATGCATCTATATGCATTTTCTTCTTCTGTGAAAAGTTCCAAGTGGGATATGAGTATAAAGAAAACATGAAAGATGTTGAATCATTCATTAGACAAACATTTATTGGGGGTCCACTATGTTCCCACTGAACTGTTCTAGGCACTATGGATATTTTGGTTAGTAAACTGGAGGGGACGTGGTCATTGTATTCTAGGGGAGTAACATTAGGATTCAAAGCTCCCCCCATGCTTTGGTTCCTCTGTCCTCTTGTTAAATGGCCGGAGACCATACAAATCAAGCTTCATCTCCCTCTCCTCATTACACACTCACTTAAGGAGCCCACATTAATCACCTCCTCTCCATATTTTTTTCCTTTGTTGCTATTCAAAAATTTTTTAAAAATGTACTAACATCAAGTGTTTGCTGGTCACAGACATTCTCAAAAGCCAAGATATCCAGTAAAACATGATTTACTGGTTTGGGCGATTATGGAAATGATACAGGCAAGATGTAAGATGGCTTTTTAGGACAAAGATCAATGGCTGCAGAAATAAGTGATTTATGCTATCCTATCTCTGCTGATGGAACTTGGCCTTCTCCTTGATGGCATACTGTGTGGGTGGCTACATATTTGGGTGCAAAGATAAAACTGGATAAATAAATGGGCTGAGGGAAAAGGTGGTTCATGGATGTCCTTGAGACAGGAGCCTCATAGCCATGACTTTTTGGTGGAAGATAGGTAATACATCCCTCAAGGAGTAGGAAGCTAAATAGGTCTCAGACCTGATTCAAACTATCCCAAGATGTCAAAGCTTCCTGGCAACCAAAAGAGGGTGCTGACACTGGCCTATCTCACCCTGTCATTTTATGTGTTTCCACACACACTCAGAATAATCGAGCCAAGATGACGAAGGAGTGCGCTGGTGCTGGTCCTGGCAGAGCCCCTCAAATATAACGACAGAGCTAAATGGAAGCCTTCCTACCTAAAATGCTTTAAAAACTAAAATAGTTGGTGCTTCTACTCAACTTGAGATGTGGTGCAGTAAAGGCAACTTAAAATAACTTGAGGGAAGAAGGGTAAATAAACCAGGGATGATTTATCTCTGAGGGATAACGGTGTGACTGCTGAATAATTACATGCACCAATCTTTATTAGTATGCAAAGTAGCTGGGCTTGGTTGGCTCCCAGCACTGCTCAAAGGACAAAAAGCCAAGAGAGCTGTGCACATGCTAATAAATCACACCCCACCTCTCCCTGTGTGTCATGGCAACCCCCAGACCCCGGGGGGCCTCTCTGTGTGCAACTCTTCTCTGGGAGATAAGCGGCAAGTGTTTCATTTCTACCTTCCAGTGATGGATTAGCCTCCAGAGTTCCTCCAGAGAAACACAAAAATGATTTGGCCCTCTCTTTGCACAAGTTTGATCTAAATTATTGGTGTTTTATTCAGCAGCTTCTGCAACTAACTGTTCCTGCCCTCCTATGGCTGGGGAGCTAAACACCCTTGCAGGAGTCAGGACTTAGCCTCCCCTCCCCTTGGGTCCCATCAGATGACCTCAGGAGTTTAGTCTAATCCTTTTTTTTTTTTTTTTTTTACCAGCCCTAAGAGCTGCTTGATGTAGCTAATGAGAAAAGAACTGCAAGGCTGCCTTCTCCCCTTCTGAAAAACCTGTCCTGGCAAACCCAAAAACACAATGTGGCTGCTTTTTATTTCTGAGGATAGAATAGATTTGAGCTCCTATATGAGGATTTTAGAGGGTTTAATCTGAGCAAAACAATAGTAGTTCAAATAGTGACAGTTTAAATTTTTATAGAATTCCAAGCATGCCAGGCACCTAAACACACACACGCACACACACACACATACCATGCATAAAATGGGGATGATTACAGCCTTTTGTCATATATGATATGCATCATACCATATGATACATGATATATATCATATATATACACCAATACACACATTCCTGCACATAGTTCATACACACACACACACACACGTTACATACAACATTCCTGTGATATAAGGACTTTTTTTTTTTTAAAGAATTTATTTATTTGACAGACGGAGATCACAAGTAGGCAGAGAGGCAGGTGGGGCAGGGTGGATGGGAAGCAGGCTCCCTGCTGAGCAGAGAGCCCACTTCGGGGCTCAATTCCAGGACCCTGAGATCATGACCTGAGCCGAAGGCAGAGGCTTTAACCCACTGAGCCACCCAGGCAGCCCGACATAAGGACTTTTATTATCTCCATTTTATGGATGAGAAAACAGAGGCTCAGAAAGTTAAGTAACTTACT
This sequence comes from Taxidea taxus jeffersonii, assembly GCA_003697995.1. NCBI lineage: Eukaryota > Metazoa > Chordata > Mammalia > Carnivora > Mustelidae > Taxidea > Taxidea taxus. Next base: position 16,766 of record ML100965.1, on the reverse strand, counting down.
CAGGAGCTAAGCTGGAACCCAAATCCAAGCATCCTGCTCCAGAGTCTATGTTCTTAACTAAGGCACTAAAATGTCTGTGTTGTGACTGGACTTAAAATTTCAAATAGCTTTCCATAACTCACAGAATAAAGACCAAAACCCTTATAAGGATGCACGAGGGTGGCCTGCGAGATTTGCCCCTGGCTTCACCTGATGCCACTCTCCCCCTTGCTCCCCGGGCTCCAGCTGTCCTGTCCTTCTGTCGGCCCTCCACTGAAACAAATGTCGTCCTGGACAGCACTTCTCCCCTCTCTTTGCCTGGCCAACTCTTACACATCTTTCTAAAAGATTTCCCTTCAATGTCAAACCCTCCAGAAAGCCCTTTCCCAATGTCCCCCTGTACCATTCTCAGGTAGGTTCCCCTGTACCTGTAGGTTCCTTATACCTGTACCTCTCCTTCATAACATGCAGCAGGTTGTAATTAAACAGTAGAGGGCTGATAATTTGTTTCCTATCTCTCTCATACCCTAGACTGTAAATGCCTTGAGAGCAAGGATTAGGTGTATCCTTTTCATCTTTGTCTCCCTACTACCTAGTGTTGGCCCTAGCACACAGGATACCTTTAAGAACTCCTTACTGAATGACCTAACGCAGGGACAACTTGAGGATACACCATGATACATACTGAAGCACTGTGAAGTTGGTCAAACTATAATATACACAGTAAAATGAAAGCCACCTCCCTCTCTCACCCCCATGTTTGCAGCCACCAAGACCATTCATCTGATCACAGGGGGTGTTATTTAAATATGAGGACATATAAAAAAATAAATATAAAAATGAGAAAATGTACTAAGCTCAGTTCTACAACCCATACACAAGTACAGAGCTCACTGAATGCCGGGCCCCACACAACATTTTCATTCATTTCATTCCACCCCCCTCAAATCCTTAAGAGATCAACATCATCAAGGGGCACCTGGGTGGCTCAGATGGGTAGGCATCCAACTCTTGGTTTCAGCTCAGGTCATGATCTCATGGGTCATGAGACTGAGCTGCCTCCTCGTCAGGCTCCACACTCAGCAGGGAGTCTGCACCAAGGGTCTCTCCCCTGCCCCTCCCCCACAAACTCTCTGTTTCTCTCTTGCTCTGTCAAAAAATCAGTATTTTTTTTTAAGAGATCAAAATCATTAGTATCCCCAGATGTGTTGGCTGATACCCATGGTCTCACCCTTAACATTGAGGTTATACAGCTTATTGTTAAAATAAATCTCCATAAAGTACAAAAGCAAGCTAGGAGGTTTAGAATCCTCTCCCAAACCGTTCCCCTCCAGGCTTATTGGGGTAGAATGGTTTGAAGGCTCAGACACGGACACACCAATTGTTTCCTCACTAGTCAAGCTAAGTGTTGAGGACTTTTCTGCTAATTCCCCGTATCTTTCTCACTGGTAACTATTCATGACTTTGATAGGGACTCAGATTTCTGTTCATTCAGTCAACATCTATCTATTGAGCTCCTGCTGTTTACCAAGCATTGCTCTAGACACTGAAGAACAGCACCAAACAAGACAGCAGCTTCCACTCTCCGGTG
>ML100965.1:0-10196 GCA_003697995.1 Taxidea taxus jeffersonii | reverse complement strand
TTGTTTTCAAATATTTGGGGTATGTACTCAGGAGAGGAATTTCTGGGTCAAATGGTATTTCTGATACATTTTTAAAATCAGAAGAGTAAACTATATATATTACTAAACGAAAAAGTTTATTGCAGGTATAGTTTTCTGGGAAAATATAAATTACTAAAGTTGACTCAAGAAAAAATAGAGAAATGACAATAAGCCAGTAACTGTAAAAGAAATAGAATTGGGGATCTAAATTGCTTTTCCTGTCTAATATGCTCATTCTAAAGGTTAAAAAAAATTACAGGCAAATTTTATCAAATTTTCAAGGAACAAGTAATGTTCTGCCTGATAAAAATTTTTCAGAAAATATAAAAAGAAAGTCATGACTCACCTTAATGAGGGTAGCACCACCTTAGTAACAAAATCAAACAAGGACAGCATAAGAAGAGAAAATTATAAACCATTCTCACTTATCATCGTAGATGTAAAAAAATTCAAATACAGCACTATAAAACTGGATTCATCAAGGTCTAAAAATAATAATACATCATGATCAAGTAGGGTTTATCCCAAGAATCCAATAATGGCTCAAAATCAGGACTCCTATTAAGGTAATGTGCTGCACTGAAAGATAAGGGGAAAGCATATAATCATAACAATTGATGCAGAACAGGCATTTTATAAAATTTAATACATGTTCATTATAAAAATTCTTAGCTAACAAAGTATAGTAGGGAACTTTTCTAACCCAAGAAAGTTATTTATCAAAATCTATTACAATGATCATGCTTAAAGGAGAAACTATAAATGGAATCCCACCAATGTCAAGGGCAGGAAAAGAACGCTTACAACTGCTGATTTTATTCATCATACCTCCCTTGGTCTTCAAGCTAATGCAATAGAAAATGTAGTGGGGGCATCTGGGTAGCTCATTAGGGTAAGTGTCCAACTCTTGGTTTCAGCTCAAGTCATGGCCTCAGGGCTGTAAGACCAAGCCCTGCATTATGTTCTGCACTCAGTGGGGAGTCTTCTTGGATTCTCTCCCTCTTCCTCCCCCCATCCTTGGTTTCTCTCTCTCTCTCTCTAAATGAAAAAATAAAATCTTTAAAAAAATAAAATGTAGTGTCAATAAATAAACATAAGTAACATATTAACTGGTATTATTATATATGATAGTTATATTAATAAATATATCATATATAGTTAAATTATAATATCTATATTCCTAGGTAAAGACTTAGAAGTCTTATTATTTAGGTTGGAAAGGTAGAGCCAAAACAGTCTGGACAAATTACATGGATAACAAATAGAATATCTATGAAGATCTACAACCAAGTTATTGGCATTACTAAGGATATGACAAGACTGCTGGATAAAGATCAACATATAAATATTTCCAGAAACAAAGCGAACAATTCAAAATTATATGACAAAAAGAAATCCTATTCACATGGTACAAAAATGTGTAAGGTGCCAAGAGATAAATTTCATTATTAATTAAATATGAAGATACTTTTTTTGAGAGAAAAAAGAAAATATATGCATTAATCATTTAAATGTATACATTTACATACATTTTTGACAGACATGAAGTCCTCAAAAATAGTGAGACCTATATACCATATTCATCTGTAGGAAAATTGTGTAACAAACTCTTCTCAGATAAATCTTTAAATTCAATGCAATTCATATCAAAATTATAATAATTTTCCATCAGATTTTTAACCCACTATTGTTTAAATTCACATAGAGGTGCAAAACAATAAGGACAATCAGGAATTTGGAACATGTGGAGACAGTTTATGAACATCAGGTAAACTTGAAGGTGCACATATCCTCTGACTGCGCAATTTCATGTCTACATATTTAATCTAAACACAAGAATGCCAGTTCACAAATCTTCATCATAGCCTTGTTTGAAAAAGTACAAAATAACGTCAAAGTCCATCACTATGAGAATGAATAACAAATTGTGATATAGTCATACAGGGAAACATTATATAGAACATAAATTAAATAAACTAGAGTTACATGTAAAATATACATAAATCAGAAAACAATGGTGAGTAAAAAAGATGCATGAGATACTATATTTTGTCTGTGGATTCATAAATATTTAGAATATATTTATGGGAATAACTCAGGCAGGCACTGAAAACAATGGGAATAGGGACTAGTACCCAAGGGCTTCAAACGATCACACTTCAAAAAAAAAATCTTTTTAAAAAAATTTTTTAAAGATTTTATTTTTTTATTTGACACAGAAAGAGAAACAGATCACAGGTAGCAGAGAGGCAGGCAGAGGGAGGGGGAAGCAGATTCCCTGCTGAGCAGAGAGCCCAATGCAGGGTTTGATCCCAGGACCCCGAGACCACAACCTGAGCCAAAAAGCAGAGGCTTAATCCACTGAGCCACCCAGGCATCCCTTAAAAAAAAAGAAATCTTTACAAATTCAGAACAAATATAAAGTTACATTAGATGTGATAAAGTTGGAAGGTCGGTACAGGAGGTTCATCATATTATTCTCTATAATTTTCTGCTCAGATTTCCCATTTTCTGGATTTTGATGTTTTTATTCAAATCTAAAATCATGTTTAACATTTTGCTCTAATCTTCATTTTCTCCTGTACCTGTCAATTAGAATTAAAAGCTTTGTTGGATTCGGTTGCAATTTATTTTCTTGCTAGCAGAGCATCGTAGGGGGTACTGGGTATTACCTATTGCATCATATAAGGAGGTACATAACATCTGGTTTTCTCAGTTTCATGATTCTAAGATGGAGAAGTGGGTTCAGGTGGTGTCATCCTGACACATCCATCATCAAACCTTCAATCATCCTTTTACTTAGTGGGTTTAGCAGTTATTGATTATTATTGCCTAACTCTATTATTTCATTAGGAGCTGTAAATTGGCGATTTTCTAGTGATTGCTAGGGATTTCTATGTGATTTACCGTCCTGCCTACTCTTTTTGCCGTGACCCTTCTATAAAAAAAACTTTCCTTTTTTTAAAGATTTTTTTTAAAAATTGAGACAAAAAGAGAGCAAGCATGAGTAGTGAGAAGGAACAGAGGAAGATGAAAGCAGACTCCCTGCTGAGCAGGAAACCTGACACTGGGCTCAGTCCCAGGACCTTGAGATCATGACCTGAGCCCAAGGCAGACACTTAACCGGCTGAGCCATCCAGGCACCCCAGAACCTTTCCTTGTTAACTATTTACCTTGATATGTGGATATAGGTTGATTGTTGGAGTTGGGTGGTAGGTGTGTGGGAACTCTCCTCTCTACTTATGAATGTGTTTGAAAATTTCTATCACCAAAAAAAAATTTTTTTAATGTAAATGCATAGGAGAACACTGCAAGAAAACACCCCAAATACATTACCATCATTCATATGAGGATGTAGGATTATTAAAGGTGACCTCTATACATTACCGTGTCTCAAATTTCTTGAGAAAAAAAAATATTGCATTTTAAAATTAGGAAGCCAGACAGAAGAGAATAATGTGATAATGAGGGGAGGGTAGGTGTGAGTGGGGTAATTTAAATCAAGAGTCAGGGTCAGTATATCTAACAGATATCATCTGAAAGAAGTGATTTGGCAAAGCCCTTGGAAAGAGCTCACCAGGCACAGAAAACACAAGTCCAAGAGCAGTGATGATCTTAGAATATTTGCAAAATAGGAAAAGCCAGAGTGCTAGTGAGGCAATGGATGAGTACCATTAAGTTCTTAGTAAAAATGGACATCAGCTGATCCCCCCAAATTCCTGCTGGTTTCACTTAGAAGTCTGTGTTCATCAAGTTACAGAACTCAAATTGTGCCGGAAATCTCAACGTTTGTCCCTCCCAAGTAGGTGGAAGGCAAAAAACCTGAAAACCCTAAATAATAGATCACAGTGCCTCCATAATGACAAGGCAAAATAGTGATAATTAAATGATTTTAATAGTGTGTCAAAATGAAGGATAACAGTCTTGGAAAATGAGGTTGGTAAATCATTACCCCTCGGGCTTGTATGCACACCCCAGTTAGGGCATGAAAAATGCAGAATGCAAAATCCCTGGCCACACATTTTGGTTTAGCACAATGTTTGTTCCCACCCTATTAGGGTTACTTCTGAGCCAAGCACAGCTGGGCTCCATTTTCAACTCTGAGGCAAAATGAGAGCTAAGCTCAAATTTATCTCACTTACTGAGCACTTTACTCTGTGCCCTCAAGCTCTATGCTAGACACTGGCAATAGACACCAAAGATATCTACTCTGACTGGGGAAATCAAGCAATGCCAGGGTGATTACAATGTGTAATGGGGTGGGGGGACTGAGGCAGCACAGAGGAGTGTCCCTTAACTGAACCCCCAACCTCCTTTGGGTAAAGGGAACTTTCACAAAGGGGTACCCCTTGAACTGGCATTGAAGAGTGAGAAGCTACTGTTTACAAGAAGGGAGAAGAGGGCATTCCAGGCAAAAGGAATCAAAGATATGGACTTCAGTCTGAGAAGAGAAGGCAAGAGGGGGTCCCTGCAGGTGACATTTAAGATTATTTAATTTCACTGGCACCAAAAGTTCTGAAACCAGAATGCTTCTTGCATCCTTTGCAAACACCCACACTTAAATCCATCACCATCCACTGTCCATGACAGCATGATTGAAAGAAGGGCCTGACCTCTACAAAAGAATTTTCTCTTTTCCCCAATACATAATGAGTTTTTTAACCTTTTTTGTTCCACAAGTAGTTGTATAGGACAGAAAGCAACTGGGGGGTAGGGAGGTAAAATTCATCCCCATATCCTCCATGTAGGCATACCCACTGTAACATTTTTCAGTTTTTTTTTTCATTACATGCAACATTTTGATGCAATTTCAGGTTATTTTTTTGCTGTGTGTGTTTAAATAAATTCGAATCACACTAATTGTAAACTGAAAATCATTTTTCTCTTAATGCAAAAGTCTAAAGTTTGGAAGGTTTCTAAGCCTCATTACGCCACAGCCATCACCTCCTCCTTATGAAATTAGTGTCAGAAAAGTGTTACAGTGCCCATTGGCAGGAGGGAGGAGATTTATCATCTAAGGGGACTGCCGGTAACAGAAGGGTTGATGTGCTTAACAACTCACACCAGGATGCATTACACCCACGTCTGTCCACTCAGCTCTCTTCCATGGCAACCAGAATACTGCCTTCACAGGGAACTAAAAACTTCCCAACACTTAAAACACCCTAACGTGATATCCCAGGGTCAGGGGCAGCTGAGAAAAGAGTGAATTATGTAGTGAGTCTAGACATTTGTGAAACTGTATAAATGCTTTAAACTAAGAACCTATCTACTTCTGTCCCCTCAGATGACAGATTGCTTGTGCCACCGCTTTAGCTTTGGCATCTCCTTTATTTACCTTGTCTTCCAGGTGTAACCTCACTTCTTTATTTCTCAGCTGCCAGATTCTCTCTTGTATCCTGATGACCCCACCATACTTGCTGGCTTAGGTACTCAATTGGCAGGTATCACACCAGAATTACTAAAAGAAGGGATGAGCTCCTCAACCAGGGATTCTGGCCTCCATTGAGGTATGTATAAATACTCAACTCCTGCATCACTTTTCTGTTGCTGCATAACAAACTATCACAAACTCAAAACCCTAAAACAGCCTCCATTTATTATCTTATAATAAATCTCTGGAATAGTTTAGGCATAGCTTATCTGAATCATATGCTAAAGGTCTTTGCCAGTTGGCAATCTAGATGCTGGTTGGGGATGGGGCTCATCAGAGGCTCAAGTAGGGAAAGAACCACTCCAGGCTCTTTCGGATCATTAGAATTCATTTCCTTTAGTTTTAGGACTGAGGTTCTTTTTTTTTTTTTTTTTGGCTCATTACTGCTCAGAGACTGATCTCAGCTGATGGAGGCTGCCTCAAGTTTCTTGCCATGAAGCATTTTCCAAAGGTGCCTTTCACAATATGGCAGTTTCCTTCATCAAGGCCAGCAAGGGAGGTTTCTCTGTGACATGCGTGACATGCATGCACACACGCACACATGCACACACACAATCTTCATTATTTGTGTATCCAGTATTTGTGAATTAGCCTACTTGCTAAAATTTATTTATAACCCCCAAATCAAGACTGAAGTGCTTTTGGTGAAATTTGGGCAAAAATACACATAGCAGGGAAAGCGGAGGTGCCCAAAATGACACATTCCCAGCCAAGGTCAAACAAGGTGATACTCTGCCTTCTTGTTCCAGCCCTTCTACGGGGATGACCAGAGTACAGACTCGGTAAAGGGCAGTTCAGTGCAGTGCAAAGGGCTCTGGTTTCGAGAAAGTTGGATGGGGTTTAAATTCCGAGTCTGGTACCTCTTAGTGGGGTAGCTTCAGACAAGCCACCTGACACCTCTAAAGCCTATGTTCTATTTTATAAAACAGAGAAACAGAATCTACCAGATGAGTTGTTTTCAGGATTTAATATTCAATGTTAGACAAATATATATTTGTATACCATATGTATTTTTTTCACTGGGAATGCTGAATTAATGAATAAAGAACCACTATTCCATTGTTCCTAGGAGAAATATGTGCATATACACATACACATGTATCATGTATGTATGATGTACATATGTATTTATTAAGTATGGTAACTTTAGAGAACTCTCAAGTGAGAATTGAAGGTACATACATACATATAGATGTATACACATATATGATGTATATTTATATATAAATGTAACAAAGAAAGTGACATCTCATCCCATTACCTTTGTGGCACTCTATTAGTTAGAATCAAGTCAGAGGTCGTATTCCAAACTCAAGGGGAATGAATTATACAAAGCCATAAATTATTAAGGTCATCTTAGAGTCTTTCCATCACACCTCTTAACCACTGAAGTCTTTCCTTCTCTGAACACTGCATAGCATGGAGCACCCCTATAAATGATGATTGAATTTATAGGAAATCCTGTCCAGCGCCAGTGTGTCCACTAAGGAATATTCAGATCCCAGCCTTGAAACTCAGTCCTAGGAGACTCTAGCAGGATGGAGCATCTGCTGTAAGTGCCCTCATGAGTGGACCCAGCTACACACTGGCCTGTGAGACCAGTGTGTTAATACACACATAGTACTCTTGAAGAAAATTTCAGATGGCACAAATGTTGTTCCATTTCACTGGTCACAAAAACGTAACATGGTCATCGGACAGTATTTCACAACATTCTGCCATCTACTGTTTACCTTTCAAATTCACTAAAGCATGTTTCCTCTTTCTACAGACAAAGCCACATTCCTATGATCATAGTCTGCCTGGCTGACCTCAGATTTTAGCTGAAACATTCCACTGTGCACGTCCTATAGGAGAGCAGTGGTCTCAGACCGCATGGCCCATTCCAGCTCCCTTATGCACCTCCCACTGACGAGATCATGAGGGGATCACCAGCTTCCCAGAGCCCTGCTGCTGCAGGCAGTGTTTCTGTTTCATGGCTTATATCGCAATATTCTTTCATCACTCACAGATCTTTGGTTGCAGGCAACAGAATTTAACTATGGAGATTAAGCAAACAATTTATTGAAGGAATATCAAGAAGCTCGGAGAACTGAAGGAGAACAAGAAGCTTACAAGTCAGCTTGTATCCAGGGAGTTGGTATTTTGGATAGCCTCCCTGAGAGCTAGATAAATAAGCTCATCCTATTTTCTACCTTTGGGTCACTCCACTCAAGGTTCAATTCTGGAAAAAAGGGCACAGTTGACCTCTGTTAGTCACTTACCCCCCTTCTTTGGAGATATGGGGCTACTTTACCATTTCCTATATAACTGCTACCTGCTAGGACAGTGGTTCCCCAAAGCAAAATTAGGGTGTCATTGTCATAAAGGGAAATAAATCCTAGGTATGCAAAACAACAGAACTGTAGTGTGAACTCTGTTAGAAAACCTCAGTCCAGTTATCATCAGAATCTACATCAATTCCAGGGAAGATGACTTCCTAGAGACACACGCTTCCCACAATCAGTTTTCTTTATCCATCCAACCATTCAAAACACATTTATAAATAAACACAAATTATGAACAGGCCTTCTGCTAAGCTTTTGGGATGCAAAGAGAAGCAAAATCAAGTCAATGTCCTCAAATCCTTCCAAGTCTAATGGGAGCATTTTTTAGAAAGCAAATTGGTAATGATAGTAGTGATAGTTGTATCTACTTGAGTGCCTTCTTCATGCCAGGCACTATGCCAAGGAGGTTACATTTATTATTTTATCCATTCTCACAATATTTTGTTTCAAGTACTGATTCTAGCCTTTGGAGAGCTGTGTACAGATTTGCATGAGCCCCAAGAGATAGGCAGACAATGCCCCAAGCTCTTCTTAAGAACATCATGGATTGGGGTACGTGGCTGGCTCAGTCGATCAAGTGTCTGCCTTTGGCTCAGATCATGATCTTTGGGGCCTGGGATGGAGCCCTGCACTGGACTCCCTGCTCAGTGGGGAGCCTGTTTCTCCCTCTGCCCTTCCCCTCTACCCTGTGCTCTCTCCCCCTCTCTCACTCTTTTTCAAATAAGTAAATCAAATCTTAAAAAGAAAAAAAAAAAAAAGAATACCATGGCTGTTGGGAGTTCTATACTAAGGAGTATTCCTATTAGGAGAACATTCCCTCTGTGATATAGAAGAATTTTGTTGCTATTGATAATGCTATGATAACAAAAACATGCATTTGGGTGGAGTTAAGTATGGCTCAACATATGCTTATAACTGGTTAAAGAGATGACACCACTGAGAACTAAAACTCTCAGGGAGAAACAATCCATCTTACCTGAGTTGTCCTCAGTGACCTCTCAGGCTATGCTCCTCCTTCCTTACTACTGTCCAGCTCTCCCTTCATTTCATCAAGCACATCCAGGTCTTATCCTCTGCAAACCTTTTGCCATGACTGCCCCCTTAAGGGGCCAGGAACAATCTCCCTCTGGCTCTTTGCAGGGCTGCTGCTTTTTAAGCTCTGAAGACAGTGTCATGTCTTCAGAGAGACCTCACTTGACCATCCTATCCCATTGTTCCAACATCATCCGGCTTATTTCCTTCATCATTATCATAACACACAGTTAATTGATTGACGTGTCCTGTCACTTGTAGTTTGTCTGGATCCCCCACTACAGTGATTGCTGCAAGATGAAACAGACCTTGTCTGTGCTGTTCTCTTCTGTATATCTTGCCCCAAAAAAATTCTCAGGACCTAAGAGTTCAAATATATTTAATGGAGAATGAGTGAATGAATGAATGAATATGAGCATAACATAAAAATTCCACAAGAAATCTTTATCTTAATTGGTCTCTGGTCTTTGCAGAGGACAAGGAGAAATGTGATAAGGGCCCAAAAAGACAATTCCGATGTGCCAAATAAGACCCCCTTCTCAGCTTAGTGCAACCTTTCTATATGGCAAACAATCTTTAGGATTCCACAGAAATTTTAACAGCCAACTAATGCTATTCTCCCCTCTCCTTCCCCATAACCAAATTCACCACTATTACAACCACAACTGCCATTTGCCAGTTGTCTCCTATACTATATACAGTACTATACTCTAAATATATGTTACTTATGGATTTATAATCATTTATCACAACCCTGTGAGGTGGATATTATGACAGCCGCATTACCAATAGGTAACTGGTATGTGGCGTGCCCAACACCTTACAATTTTAAGTGACGGCACTGAGATGAGTAATCACTAATGAACCCTGGAGTCAGCACTACCTGGAGTGACTGTCCCCTCATCAATTCCAGTTCTCAGGGCATGACCCGGTCACTGGAGTGGGACTTGAGGTGCCATGTTTACGTCATGTAGCTAAGCCTTCTAGACCATAGAGTGTTGACTCAAAGTTGGGTACTTGACCCAGATGGCCCAAATAAAATCCTGCTTTTGAGCTTTTTGAGTGGCTATCAAAGGAAGAAATAGGGTCCGTTTTTGGTAGGTGGAACTACAAGGCTTGAGCCTCTACGGATGGCAGCCTCATCCCCATAGCTGGTCTGTGGGAAGAGATATTTCATGTCACATACCAAGAGAAGCAGAGATGAGAGATAGGAACATAGGATCCTGGTAATTGTTCAGTCTCCAGTTCAAGTTTTCTTTGAGACCGGGGTGCTCCACTCTACTTCCTCAAGTGACCTAGGATGTCCTAACATTTCTCCAAGAAACTTTCCATTTTGCCTGGGTGATCCTTAATTTAGTCATTGCAGTTCTGTAGCCCATTAA
>ML100964.1:0-39239 GCA_003697995.1 Taxidea taxus jeffersonii | reverse complement strand
AGAGATCACAAGCAGGCAGAGAGGCAGAGAGAGAGAGGAGGAAGCAGGCTGTCCGCAGAGCAGAGAGCCGGATGCAGGGCTCGATCCCATGACCCTGGGATCATGACCCGAGCTGAAGACAGCGGCGCCTTAACCCGCTGAGCCACCCAGGCGCCCTGGTATTTCTTTTTTAAATATTTAAAAAAATTTTAATATTTTCGGCTTTTTTAAATATTAAAAAAGATCATTGGGGAGAAATAAAAGGGTGAAAGGAAATGAAGGGTTTGGAGCAGATGATGTCTAAGATCCCCACGTTCTGCTCTGGGGTCTGTGATTAACATTGAATGCCCAATGTGTCCAACAATATTGATGGCCAGGTTTGAATTGTATGGCATTTAATCTCTATTTGTGGTTTTTTATTTAGATCCACAAAGACATTCAGCTTTGTCCATTCCTGTGGCTCTTTTTCTTAGGTGTTTGTTGTGGATGCTTTCTCCAAGTCAGGATGGAGACTAGGAAGCAAGGTATAATGCCTCACGATGGGCCTTCAGGGAGCAATTCCCAGCTTGCCCATCACCTGCCCCCCTCCACCTCAGGGAGATGCTGGTCACATGCTCATATCCATAAATAATGGCCGTCGGAAGAGTGGTGTGGAGACATGGGGGAGAGAACATTTGGTTCTGCCCAGGGAAATCAGGGAGGACTTCCCACAGGAGGGGGTATCTGATGTGGTCCTTGAAGGATGAGTAGAAGTTTGACAGGCAGAGAACAGAGGAAGGAAATATTCCAAAGGGAGGGAAGTACACACAAGGGTTTGGAGTCATGATGGCTTAGAAGTTGGGGTCATGTAGGAGCATAGGATAGCTGAGAACTCATGACAGGAATGGATCAGGGGAAAGTGTGACGGTTAAGGCAGGAAAAGCTGTTTGGAGCCAGACTCAAGATTTGGACTTCATTGTGATGGGAATAGGGAGCCATAGATGCTTTGAAGCAGGAGATTTGTACACACCGAAGGGGGGAGCTTTTTTTTCTTGTTTTCTTTTTTTTTTTTTTTTAAGATTTTATTATTTATTTATTTATTTGACAGAGATCACAAGTAGGCAGAGAGGCAGGCAGAGAGAGAGGAGGAAGCAGGCTCCCCGCTGAGCAGAGAGCCAGATGCAGGGCTCGATCCCAGGACCCTGAGATCATGACCTGAGCCAAAGGCAGGGGCATTAACCCACTGAGCCACCCAGGTGCCCCGAGCTTTTCTTTTCTCTCTCTCACCTTCCTTCTAGAGAGGGAGGCTCCGACCAGTAGGAATAAAAGACAGTCTTGGTAGACATTGTAAATCATCGGGATTATGTTGTGAGAGGCAGCAGACAGAAAGGTTTGCCAGTCTTGTGGATGTTTTATGTGGAGAAATGGAGAGCTGGTTAAGTCCCACACGTTCCCGGTCCAGAGCTTGCCGTTGCGACTCAACGAAGGCCCAATTAATTACTTCACATCTGGGGACTGCAGTGCCAAGCGTCAAGCATGTCTGTCATGGAAGAAATCCTAGACTGGGGCTTGCTGCTCACTGCCATGTGACTCTGGGCATGTCCCTTCCCTTAGTTTGGCCTCAGGTGTATGGTGTGGGACAAAGGTGCCAGCACGTGTTCACCACCATCGATGATGACACTCTTCTGGCTGCTTGCCTTCCTTGCTGGGTGGCAGAGGGGGGCACAGGCTGATGATCGAGCACCCCTCTGTGTCCCAAGGCTAGGGGTTAGTGCTGTCCCGAGGCCTGGGAAGGCTGACGGTGCCTTGCAAAGTAAATCGAATTTATGTCTGAAAATTGCAGTGGCCAGATAGACTGGCCTTTTCAAGTTCCAAATTGGGTTTGGAGACCAATGGATTGGATTAGCTGGAAGAGAGGAAGAAATGGAGGAACGACTCGACATGCGCGGACTTGCTGGCGGGCAGCCTTGCTCCTTAGGAGATTAGCATCTCTGACTCTTGCTGGAAACTGTTTTGTCCTCCCTGCCCTCCAGGAGCCAGGAAAGAAAACCTCCCCTAGGTTTTAGCCCAGAGAGGCCAGCAGCCAGATCACAGAAACGGTCCTCGCTGTTGAACCCGACGTACCCGGGGGTGGGCATCACCTTGGACCTGCTTGAGAACTCTGTGAGATGTGCCTCCCAGGGTCATGGCTGGGGGCTGGACCTTCAGCCGTTACCAGTCAGTTTTCTGACCCTTTGGGGACTGAGCTCTCCTTGTTGCCCGCTTCTGAGGAAGGACCCTTAGTTCAGCGTGCGAGCCTCAGGGTCACAGTGAATTCCCTCCTGCTGTCCCTGTAATGAGGCACGTAGAGACTGGGTTCCTCTGTTCTTGGAATCGTCAGAGTTGAGAAACGGAAACAAATGGATTTTTAAAAATTACTGATGGTCTCTCTGTTTCTCTCTGTCTCTGCCTCCCTCTTTCTCTTCACAGGAGGAACAAACTCTTCTTTGGAGAAGTCTGCTCAGAAGTCCAGAAACAGGGTGATGAAGTCCCTGCGTGAGAATGTGGACTGTGAATTATGATCATCACGTATTTCTGAAGCACCTGGTGTTTGCGAGCGCCCGTTCAGGGTGCTAAGCAGGCAGCAGGGAACAAAACAGACAAAAATCTGTCTTCGTGGAGCCTACACCCTGATTTTAGGGTTAAACAGAGTACATAGTAAGATGATGTGTTGGACAGTCATAAGTGCTATGAAGAGAAACAAACCAGGAACTGGGAGTAGAGAGGTAGAGATTTGCTGGTGGTGATGGTGTGTGTGTGTGTGTGTGTGTGTGTGTGTGTGTGTGTGTGTGTGAGGGGGTGTTCGATTTTAAATTGAGGGCCAGAATGGCCTTATTGGGAAGGTGACATTTGAGCAAAGGATGGGAGAGGCAAGGGAGTGAATTGTATGGAGATCTGGAAGGGAATTCCAGGTAGAGGGAACAGCCAGTGCAAAGGCCCTGAGGTGGGAGTGTGCTTGGTGTGCTCCCAGCAAAAAGGAGGCTGGTGAGGCTGGAGTAGGGGTGGTGGGGGAGCAGGGCAGTGACGGTGGTAGAGAGAGGTTGCTACTCGCAGACCATGGCAAGGGCTTGGCTTTCAGTACCGGTGACGTGGCAGCCAGGGAGGGTGTTGAAAGAGGAGAGCTGTTCCGTGACTGGCTGTAATCCATGCATCAGTCTGAGGGCTCTGTTGAGATGGACTCTGGGGTTTAGGGGAGGAGAGGGCAGCGGGAAGACCACAGAGGAAGCCCCTGCCATGACCCAGATGAGAGGAGAGGGGGCTCGGACACGAGTGGGAGAGAGCCATCAGAGGCTGAGACAACGGATGTGACCTGTTGATGCAGCAGGGTTGTGGGGGAGGGGTGAGGAAAAGAGAGGAATCAGGGGATGGGCATTAAGAGTTCAGTGTTGAGACGTCTGTCAGACATCAGAGTGGATCCGTTTAGACACCCTCATGGGGCAGAGGGTCTGGAGTTTGTGAAGGGATTCAGCATTGCTGCCATCTTCATGACCCACAGGGGCTGTGGGGCCCTAGTAGGGTGACATGGTGAGGAAGCCTGTCTAGGCTGCTTTTGGGGAAGATTTGCATGGGGGAGGTCGGTGGAGTGCTCTTGGGATCAAGCTGTGTGAGGGAAAGTCAAGCTGCAGGACAGTCTTGACAGAGGCCTCAGCCAATGCCAGAGCAGCTTGGGAGCTGGGTAGTCCTTCAGGGGTGACCTGGAGAAGGTCCCGGCTTTAGGCCTTGAGTGGTCAGTGCTACCCGAGCTGGGTCCTTGGGAGCTCTGGGGGATGGAACCTGGCACTCGCCCCTTGAAGCCCCCCTCTGCACGAAGTGAGCAGGCCCTTATAAGATGGTAGCCGGCCAGGGTCTGTTCAGAAATTTGATGAGTTTGGGGTTCCCTGGGGAGTCAAGACTGGTGGAATCTGGGAGCTGTGATGTGCCCATGATCCAGGTTATGTTTCTTTTGTGTTCCATAATTCCCCAGCTGAGTTCTGTGAAGTGAGTCTGCCTGGTTCTAGAGACTTAAAGGCCCCTGACAGGCCCACCTCACCTCACTGTCCCCCCAGGGGACAGGGGGAGGGAAAAGGAGCAGAAGCATGGAGGTGGTGAAAGAGAGAAGGAAGGTCAGACCAAAGAGGCAAGGGACAACACACTCAGCGAATATTAGTGCCATGCTGAGGATTCCTCAGAACTTCCAGAAAGACCTGGAAGGGATGCTGGTTGAAGTGTGGCTCTCCTGTTGTCAAGGAGACAGTGGTTCAGACTACTATCACTCAGTCAGAGAAGGGAAGGGTGGCAGGCTGACCTTCTAGAAGGCCAAGGAATTACAGCCATCAATTTCATAACTCCTCCATTGTTTCCCTGGTCAGCCAGGAAAAACACTGGGTAGCCAGACTTACGGGGACCAAGCTGTTTTCTAGCTTAGCCTTTGCAAACCACGTGGTTCTTTCCCCCCAGCTCCTTACAATGACATATAACAATGCACAGAAGTGTTTGTAGTTTCTGCATTAGGACCTTACTGCCAACAGAGCTTGCTCGAATCCTGGCTTTGCCCCACATGAGCTGTGTGGCCTTGCTTAAGTCACCTCACCCTCTCTGAGCCCCTGCTTTTTCATCCATAAAAAGCTAAGGTAGATAGGGGTTTTTGTAAGGGGTGAGGCAGGAAGGCACCTATGAAAGCATCTCCCTTCACTGTTGGTATTTGGGAGGCATCAGTAGGCCACAGCCTCACTTATTTGTCTCTGTGGTTAGGAGCCCATGCCTTTGAACCTGATGTGTTAGTTTCCCAGGAGGGGGCTTGGGTGCATGTTCCAGGAACCACCCACTCAGGCAAGTTTCTTATTTGTGTCAAGACCATTCTCTTCCACTCCATCCTTGATTCCTGCCATGGAGACCACTGGTCTCCAGCCACCCAGCCTGCAGATAAGCCAGGAACAATGTTATCTCGGCTGCCAGGCTCTCCTGGGCAGAATTCCTTTGTTGGGCAATCTTGGCTCCTGCGGGGGTTCTGGGTGGATCCAGGGTTAGATAAAGGGCTGAGAGGGCCTGGGACAGGGCCTGGCTCCTAGTAGATGCTCAGTGCGGGTTCACTGGATGAATAAGTGATGGAGAGCTCTATGAGATGATGGATGAGAATGTCACCTGAAAAGAGCAAGACAGTGCTTATATATCCCCGTGTGGCATGGTGTGGGGGTGTGGGGGCAAGGGGACAAGGCCGTCCCCGGAGTTAGGAGGCTCCAGACTGACTGCTGACTGTGTGATCCTGGGCAACTCACTTCATCTCTTTGAGCCTTTTAAAAACATCTGTCATGTGGAACTAGGAATACCAATTTGTAAACGTCAAGGGCTGTATAAATAGAAAAAACAAGTGTTGGTGAGGATATAGAGCAGCTGGGACCCTTGTGCCTTGTTGGTGGGAATGCAAAATGGTGCAGCTGCTGTGGAAAATAGTAGAGCAGTTCTTCAAAAAATTAAAAATAGAGCTACCATACAATCCAGCAATTTTGCTTCTGGGCATAGACCCAAAAAATCTGAAGGTAGGGTCTTGAAGAAATATTTGTAAACCCATGTTCCTAGCAGCAGGATTCATGGTAGCCAAAGGGCTAGAAGCAACCAGATGTCTATTGATGGGTGAATGGGGAAAGAAAACGTGGTCTATACATACAAAGGAACATTATTCAGCCTTATAAAAAAAAAGATTTTATTTATTTATTTGACAGTGAGAGCAAGTGATCAGAAGCAAGGCGAGTGGCAGAGGGAGAAGGTTGAAGAAGACTCCCCATTGAGCAGGGAGCCCAATTCGAGACTTGATCCCAGGACCCTGAGATCATGACCTGAGCTGAAGGCAGATGCTTAACCAACTGAACTGCCCAAGCATCCCACCCCATTCAGTCTTAAAAATGAAGACAATTCTACAACATGGCATATAGATGAAACTTGATAAAGAAAGCCAGTCACCAAAGGACAAATACTGTATGATTTCACTTATGAGGTACCTAGGGTCCTCAAATTCCTAGAGACAGGAAGTAGAATGGTGAGTGCCAGGGGCTGGCAGAGAGGGGAATGAGGAGTAAGTGTTTAAATGGGGCAGAGTTTCAGCTGAGGATGAAGAAAAAGTTCTGGAGAGGGAGGGTGGTGGATGGTTGTACAGTGTGAATATACTTAATGCCACTGAACCGTATACTTAAAAATGGTAAAGATGGTCAATGTTATGTTGTGTGAAGTTTTCTACAACTACGTTTTTAAAGTGCTATGCGACCACTACCATCTTCGTGACAACAACTTGCCTTGACTGGATTTGAGCCTTTTCACTTGCCTACATGAAAAATGGCTGAATCCTGAATAATTTAAAATTCTGGTTGAATTCTTGGTGCCATCAACTCATCCATGTATGGTTATGGTGGTACTTTGGGGTTAGAAGGGGAGAGGAGATATGGAATAGTTGACCTTTGTATTTGAACATCCTAGGGTTATTCAATGTGGAGATGCCACCAACTGAGACATCTGTGACTCTAAAATGCTCCCCTAATTCTCATTGTGGTCATTACTGTTAAGCTCATAAGATTTGTGCCCTTGAAGGAGGATCATGAAAACCCATGGGTTGACAAGAGAATGACCTCACTATGGTATCTTACCCACCATTATGTCTTCATCCTGAGCCCAAGGAAGTGCCCTTTGCCCCCATAAAAGGAAAATCTAAGACAGATGGGAGGGTAATCACATTAAATAGCCTTTGGTTGTATCTTGAAATAACTCCTCTAAGAAAGAACTTGGGATGCTAAATTGTCCTGAGTGGGTTCCTTATGTTGGTGTTTCTGAAAGTGTAGACCAGGTGGCCTAGATGTCTCTGTCATTTAAGCATCTGCCTTCAGCTCAGATCATGGTCTCAGGGTCCTGGGATGGAGCCTTGCATTGGGCTCCCTGCTTAGCAGGAAGCCTGCTTCTCCCTCTCCCCTGCTTGTTGCTCCCCCTAATGTGCTCTCTCACTCTCTCTGTCAAATAAATAAATAAAATCTAAAAAAAAAAAAACCAAAACGTAGACCACCTGAATTGGAATGGTCTCGGGCTCTTGTAAAAAGATACACAATCCAGGGTTCTACCTCAGACAAACTTAATCAGGATTTCTGGGGGTGGAACCTGGGAATTTGTATTATTGACAGACCCCTTAGTGATTCCTACTGACTGACTGAGAAAGAAGAGTCCGGGGCCAGCCCGAGTGAACTCATTAGGAAGCCTGGGACAGACGGTGGCCATCTTGGGTAGCCACATTTTCGGTGGGAGAAAAACCAGTGCTGACCAGCAGGGGACTGAGGTATAGTAGTAGGGAACTGGCCAGCAGGAGGTGTGGCTAAACTGATCATTTCTTTGGTCTCAGAAGGGGCAGAATCTGCTCCCTTTTTCCTAGAGTCCCGAGATGGTAGTTGCGATCGACATATGGTGCACAGGGAAGGCAAATCTATATTCAGGGTATCTGTTTCAGAAGAACAAATTGCTACGCCTTCCATGATGGAAGTGGTTAGATGTGATCAACCTGTCGCCAGGTGGCTGAGTGATCACCTCAGAGAATAGTGCCACACCGGGACTCAAGGTTCAGTCTTTGCTGTCAGCCGACTGAGCATTCAGCGGTAGCCAGGCCAGCATCGGTGAGTGGAAGCCCAGGCATAGTGTCCCTCCCTGCTGCTCGGCCCCACGCACCGGGCTGTGGCAGCAATGGCAGAGCAGAGAGCCTGACTGGTGCCCACAAACGGGTAATGCCATCAACGTGATTATTTAAAATCCCCCTCTGTTGAAGTTACCCTTTGGTGAGCATTAACATAGGATACAAATCTCTTCACATTCCTTCTCCATTCCAAGAAATCCATCAGCATCCCTCTTCCTCAAACCTTGGCACCAGTTTTCTAGGAATGTCCCTTCCAAAGTTCCTGACCATCCAGCCAAATCATGTTCCACAGCCCGTGAATCAGGACAGACCCTCACCTTGTGGCCATTTCTTCTTGCAGGCAAAATGCACAACCAGGTGCGCTGTTCCCGGTTCTGCGTCTGGGAGAATTGCCCTTCACCTCCACCTGTCCTCCCAGAATGCTCCGGAAAGGGACTGCCATGCTTCAGTGTCCACTTTTGGCCTTTGAACACAGTTTATACTGACTCTGAGGCCGTAAATTATTACACTGTACTACTTACTGCACACTTGGTGTGATCACCACGCTTCTGCCTCAGTCTTCTGTGGAGAGTCTCAATCAGATGGGAAGAAGCTCTATTCACTAGACAGATGTTCTCTCTGGTAAGTTGAAAGTGGTCCCCTATGGCGGACCAGCTCTCGGCATGCCTGCTCACCAGTGAGTGTCCTGAGATTCAATTCTGCCTCCTCTTGCCCCATGAGAGCCGTTGAAATACCCGAAGGCACTTGTTGAACCCTTTCTGTAGGCATGTATTTCTCTTGTGTCATATGCTACTGCAGTCATTCAATGTGATTTCTTGACTTCCTTCTAAAGCCTCTGACACCCTGCTGTGTTCCCTGCAGGTACCACATAACCTCACGGCCCTGAAACCAACCAGTGAGGTTACATGGACTTTATCTCCAAGAATAAACAAGCTTCACAGTCAGAGGTGGGTGAGTAGAGTCCGCTCTGGGACAGCGGTGTTCACTAAGCAGATGTTTTGTGAGTACTTACCACGTGGAGAGCGTGTGGTGATGGGTCACATCCACGGACCGCTGAGGACCTGTTCAGGAAGAAGAGCTCGAAGGAACCCACTTCCTGACATCAACAGCAACAATATAGAATGAATCGAAGAAGCCTGCTTGGTTCTTCTCTTCTCCCACCCAAAGCCCCTTTGCTACTCGTGGGAGATGGGGACCAGTATTAACTTCGTGCTGTTCTGGGTCCTCAAATGAATGGTGCTTGTTCCTGCTGCCACCACGAATCCTGGGTGGCAATGGGTACATTCCTGGCCCTCAGTCACTCCGCACACCGTTACAGAGAGCTTTCATGTCTTGATACTTAAGCAAGATGAGAAAGGTCTAACAGTTGGTTTTTTCCTCTTCCACGTATTTTAAGAGTCGTTTATTAACCTACTGCCGTGAGATCTAACTTGTGTGCAGCAAGGACTCTCACCCGCTTTGATCTGCCCCTCCTGGTTCTTAAGATACCCCTCTGGATTCATTGCTTCCAGGAAGCTCCAGATTTCTGGTTTCTTTCATACTCTGCTCTGTTTAACATTCTGTTCCTTCTGTTGGTGTTTAAATAATTTCCAGTGGTTGTTTCTTTCAAATGCCGAGGCACTTATATATTATATATAGGCAAGTATATACTGCAGCTTAAAAAGTACTTGAGGTATGATAGGGGTATATTGTTTTAGTTAAGCCACAAGTAGTATCTATCTATCTATCTATCTATCTATCTATCTATCATCTATATATCTATCTGTCTGCCTGTCCATCATCTATCTATCATGCTTAGGCTCAACTACACACACATCCACACAGACACATGATGTTTAGAGTAAAATATATACACACCCAGGCACACACATTCATGGTAATTCTGTTTCCATGGAGAGAGTTCTACAATGGCTTAAAAAATGCTTACTGTCTAAAAGTGTTAAAAGACTATAACCAGTAGGGCACACATAGTTCCATTAAAAAAAAAAAAAGACCATATTTATTCCTCAGGATCTGGGTCTTTCTCATGAACATGCAGTAATGAAACTTACATAGCTCTCAAATTTAAGAAATCCAGTGCTCCCATCAACCATAAAAACCTATTTGTGGGCATTGAGTCATCTGCCTGTATTTTAGAAGTGTCTGCCAAATTATTGGTATGGCTTTTCCATTTTTATTATTGCTACTAGCATTCTGTTGAGGGTGGGCAGTGAATGAGGGTAAAAGCAGTGCAGAGAGACAAATGGCACTTTGTGGGGCCCCTTGAGACTCTCTGAGTGTGTGTGTTGTGGCCCATCCATCCAAGACAGGCCACAGACGGGTCAGTCACTGTACTTCCCCGGATGAGTGCGAAAGCCAGTCCTCACTCAGGAGAATCATGGGACAACCCCATGGCCAATGCTGGGCTGGGCAAACCCGGGCATGGGGTCCTTGCTTCACCCTATGGAGGAAGGTTGCCCTGGCCAGAGATAGGAGAGGTCATTGCCAAGGATGCCGGGCAGGTGGCTCTAGCTCACAGCCGTCTTCTCCCACCACCAGGAGACCCGAGTCCAGGTGTTCATTGTTTAGACTCATCCAGAAGAGAGGAGTGATCCTCCGAGCATTGGGTTGGAGTTTCAAACTCCAATGCGAAGGGCTTAGGAAGAGGCTTTGAAAAACCCACAGCTGCTCCGCAGGGGCTAGGCTGGCATGGTGGGAGCAGGGAGCACACAGACCCAGGCTGGAGCCAGCTCTGCCCAACACGATCTTCATGGCTTTGGAGCATGGGCTTATGATCCTGGCCTCATTGCTTCCCCAAGTGAGAGAAGGAGGTTGAGGCACAAGACTTCAGAGACTCCACCCATATCATCTCTCCCCCAGGGGAGGGAACCTCCGTGTTATTACATTTCTCTGTATCCCCTCCGCCTGCCCCAGCAACACTGAGAAGCCTGCCTCTGACAGATGAGCGAGCCAACACTGTGGTCAGGAGCTCCGACTTGAGAGTCAGATCAATGAGAGTTTGAGTCCTGGCTCCGGAAAATGGGCATCATCAAAGTGGACAAAGGTGACAGAGGACACAAGTGAGGAGAGGCACCCCATCAGAGCCTGACAAGTAGAAGTTCTTGTGACTAGGAGCTCCAAGGACCCCTGTAGATTGGGTCTAGAGCAGCAGCTCTGATGGACACTGTGCTTCCCCAAGATGTTTCCAAAGTCTGTTGTATTCAAATCGGGTAACAATGGGCCCAGCATTCTGGGAGGGGCCGAGGGTGGTCCCTCAGATCCCAGCAGCCAGAGGAGCCCATGGTTAGGTCAGACACCTCCTTGGCTGGACGTCTGCACCATGGACAGGGATCTGAGTGAAGATGATAGTAAGTACAGCCGGGGGTGGGGTGGGGCTGGGGTGCCCACATCTGTGGCCAGCACTGATTGAAATCTTCCCTCTGGCCTCTGTGCTGTCTTGGGTTCTGGGTCTGTGTTACTGAGAGCATCCTTCCTTCTTCCTTCCTTTTGTGTGGAAAGCTCATTTGTCGCCTGCTGGCTGTTGTTCCACTAACTGCCTCTGGGCAGTGGAGGAGGATGGTAACAAGCAAGATGAGAACTTTCCACCCTGTCCACGGTAATACCGTCCCAGTCTTGTATCTTTCAATCTTCTTTTCTCTGGCTGACCGTTCCCCACCCCTCTCTCACCCCAGCTGCATGAGAGCCTGAATACCACACTTGAGCTCAGTTCTGAGGTGAGGTTAATTTGAAAGACATTCCTGGAAGTTCTTTATTTGTGATCTTCCTCTTGCAAAGAGGCGTGTGTTCATTATTGCTTGAAAAACACAGTCCTGGTGAGCCCAACATTGTCATTCCTGGGACAGAAATACAATGGAATCTTAAGGGCTATTGAAAGAGATGAAGACAGAGATGTGCCATGTTTAACCCACTGAGCCACCCAGGCGCCCGAGATGTGCCATGTTTAAAAAAAAAAAAAAAGTTTGATCCTGAATTTGGAAGGGGCGGAGCGGTAAAGTGTCAGATTGGGGATTGGGAGGCTAGTGTTCGGGTCCTGGCTCTGCTATGAATTGGCTGTGTGATCTTGGGCAGGTCATTTAACCTCTCTGAGCCTCAGTTTCCCCATCTGTAAAAGGAGATGGGTCTGGAGTTCCTAATTTGAAGACCATGAAGGTGAGGGCAAAATGTTGTATGAATGTAGTTTTTGGGGGGGAGAGGGCGGTCCTCAGCTTCCATTTGAATCCTAGCAAGGCTTGTGACACTAGTACATTTTCATGGTTCCTGAACTTGGGGACTTTGAAGGTCCTGTGCAGGTCCAGCACTATTGTCTTTAATGTAGGTATCTGAAAGGTTTAAGTTTCAGAGCTGAAGTGGGATATGAAATAAACCCATGTGAATCTCAGCAATGCATTTAAAATTTTGTTGGAATCCTTTTTTGTATTGAATTGGGAGACCGTACAGAGATATCTCTTCATGTATTTGAGCTGGACTTAATCTGATCTCTGATATATTGGAAATTGTGTGGTCATAATTTTAGAAACTTCTACAAATAATGAAATATAATTTTTCCTCTTCGAGACACTCCTCTTTAGCAGTCTTGGAGTTTGCAATAGGAGTTTTGGGTAGCGATGTGCTAGGGTCGGATCTGGATTCAGATCCAAGCTCTGCCTCCTAATTGTTGGTTGACTTTTCTCAAGTCACTTAACCTCTCTGAGCTACATGTCTCAAAATAAAAATATAGATCATGTCACCTGGAAGAACTGGTAAAAGATTCATTGGATGTGAAGTGCCTCCAGTGTCACTCAGAGTCAAGTAGGCATGGAAGAAATGTTGGTTCTAGAAAATTATCAGATTCTGTCCCCAGAGCTTGAAAACTAAACTGCTATTAATGACAAGTATTATCACCTGCAGTGTTTCTGTTTGGCATCATGCCTTTTGGTAAACCACGTGAGACTAAGGTTAACTCTTTAGTTCCCTTAAAATTCTAAGTGCTGATCCTGTCATAGGGTCATACTACATGCTGGTTTCCAATATAATCAAACCACAGGCCTACTGCATGGGACGGGATTGTCCAGAAAAGTTTTTAGAAACAATGCTGATGAACTCTGATGAACTCTGAAACCAGGTCAGTATTTGTCCAGGTTTTGGAAAGGGAGCCTGCTGTGGGACTTACATAATTGCAACGCCTCTCCTTAGGCGAGAGATGGCTGCCCACTTTGTCGCAGTTGAGTTACCCTCCTCAGGCACAAAAATGCTGTCCCCTCCGTTTTCGAGTCTGGAATGTGGGCAGCTTCAGAGAGAGATTATCTTCTTTCAGTCACACTGTGGCACTGAAAGTAGGCATGGACGGAGACATTCTGGAATGTGGTGTCCATGTGGAAGTACGCACAAAGGCCTCTGAACTCAGTCTTAGCTCTGACAGCATTTGGCTCCTGTAGAACCTCCTGCCATTGGTGGTGATGCTTCGGTGATGGGCTGGTCCCCCTTCCATAGCAGAGGTGGTCAGGAATTCTTTCCTACATTCAGTTGATTTCTCTTTCCCTGGCACTTCAGCTCTTTGGTCTTGATTCTACTCCCCTCCAAGGCTACTCAGAACAGGTCTGTTTCCTGTTTAAAATAAGAAGACTTCAGAATTTTTTCTTTTCTAGCATGACTAGGTCCTGTTATTCCGATGGGTCCAGATATAATGAGGTTTCAATCACTCTTCTCTAAGAGGTCCAAACCCAGAGAAAAAGAAGAAAAATCCCCTCCCTTATTCTAAAAACCGTATCTCTTATAATACAACTTATTTTAGTACAGACTGAACTCCCTCCCAGAAACAGTGTACAAGAGAGCCTCTTCAGGTCAGATGAGCCTCATCCCCATAACTTGAGGAGGGGGTTGATGTGATTCCGGGCCATAGGACCTAGGTGGCAACTCCTTACTCCTGGGTGCTGATAGCTGGGGAGGAGGAGCAATGATCCGAAGCCATACCACTGTCACCATCAGTGACCCAGTGCTGAGAGATGGGACACTTCCCTTGGTACCCTGGCCAGCTCTGCTCTCCAAAGACTTATTCTTTAGTGTTCTTTCCGGCCCAGCTCTGAGTTGGAGAAAAGAGACTGGATGAAGCTATCAGGGTAACTTGATGGGAAAGATGCTGGGCTTTGTGGCAGGGCCCAGCTTGCAAGAGCCTTGGTAACTGACCATGGGGCTTTTGTGTACATACCTTAGGAGGGAGGCATGGCCACCAGGAGCACAGGCCCTCCTTGCCAACTTGGCCTTGACCTCATGGGGGAGACTCTTAATGGAAAGATAGCGTGTTCCTTT
The DNA here is from genome assembly GCA_003697995.1 of Taxidea taxus jeffersonii. Taxonomy (NCBI): domain Eukaryota; kingdom Metazoa; phylum Chordata; class Mammalia; order Carnivora; family Mustelidae; genus Taxidea; species Taxidea taxus. The sequence continues at coordinate 25,318 of ML100964.1, read as the reverse complement.
CTCTCTTTTTTCCTGAGTGCTCCTCCCAGTGATGGTATTACCTAAGCCCTGTTGTAGGGAGAGAAGACCAGGGCCCTAAAGAATAAGGTGACTTTCCCCGCAGACTACACAAATGCTAGCTATTTGGTGCTATCCTCATGGTTGGGGGAATAAAGATGAATGTACTGCTCTACCTTCCAGGTGTTCAAAGCCTTGTGCAGGAGGCAGACCTCAGCTGGGCTTTTTATAAATAATTCTTAGAAAGCTGTTTGGTAGAAACAATAACAAAGAGCAGAACAGAGGATGGAGGGGCACAGGGAGAGAGAGGGAAGCACACCCAGGCAGGATTTGTAGGAGGTCAGGCCTGGGCTGAGTCAGGTTGAAGGAGGTGAGCAGGAAGAGCCGGAACAAGGCCTGGGAGAAATGGCACCGTGTACGTGCTGGGATGAAGGCCAACATCAGTGTCCCAAAGTAACAAGCCAGCCCTTGCACATCACACCCCCCACCCCTGTGGCCCTGTTTTGGCGTGGTGACCCTTCCTGAGAAGCAAGACTTCCACATCCCAACTAATTGAAAGTTTGTTGTAACACTCGCTGGGTTCTCTCTTGGCATGCCAGAGGGACCTAAAGAACTCCGAGGACAACTTCGTCCTGGCCTTCTCTCTTGGGGCTGGTCTCACACCCATGGTCGGCCTCGTGTTTGCTCTCCCAAATATGTTCTCATTGTCTCCCACCTGAAAGCTCTCACACATCTGTCTCCTCTCAAGTCCCAAGCAGGCTTTTCTCTCTCCTCCCCACTTTCTGCTCTGCTCTTTGTCCCCACCTGTCCTCAGCCACAGGGACTGTTTTTCCTTCTCTCACCCTGTTCTGGACAAGTGTGGAGGTTTTCTCTCCCCAGCAGAGGAGGAGACTCCATGAGTAATACAGGGCCAGTAATAATACAGGGCCTTCTCTGCTAAGGGCCGGAGCTCGGATGTTAGCCAGGTGCTGTGGTGGGTGCCTGGGTGGCTCAGTTGGCTGGGCGTCTGCCTTCTGCTTGGGTCATGATCCTGGGGTCCTGGGATCGAGTCCTGTGTTGGGCTCCCTGATCAGCGGGGAGTCTATTTTTTCCTCTCCTTTTGCCATTTCCCCTGCTTGTGCTCTCTCTCTCACTCAAAAAGAAAAGAAGAAGAAGGAGAAGAAGAAGAAGGAGAAGGAGAAGGAGAGGAGGAGGTGGAGGGGGAGGAGGAGAAGGAGGAGGAGGAGGAGGAGGAGGAGGAATAGGGAAAAAGAAATCTTTAGACTGTAGTGAGCCACTGTGGTGTTTAAAGATGGGATGGCCTGGTCCACCTTTCTGGTCTTGCTACGAAGGCTCTTAAATAACATAGCCAAGACTCCTTTCTTTCTCTTGTGCTCACCTGACTCTCCTGCTTTTATTACTTTAAATTATGGTAAGATACACATAACTTGAAATTCGCCATTGTAACCATTTTTACTTGTGCTGTTGGGCGATATTAAGTACATTCCCATTATTGTGTAACTTAACCATCACCACCACCCATCTCCAGAATCCTTTCATCTCTGACCCCATTCAACAATTCCCCCTTCCCTCTCCTCTTGGGTTCTGGCCAACCCCATCCTATTTTATGCACGTGTGGATCTGACCATCCGAATCTCTCCTGTACTATCTTCAGCATCATTCAAACCACGATGCATTTATGTACACTGACTGTATTTGGGAAGGGGGATTGTTCTCTGTCTGAAAGGGGCTCTCACCCCTGTCGGGAGGAGATGAGGGAGGAAACAAACAAAAGCAAGATGGCAGTGGGGAGCCATCTGAGTGGAGAGGTGGCCTGCTTTTAGTGCTTTCAAGATGATTAGCGCTGGAATCAGAGGCAGAGGATATGGACTCCTTTTATCCTTGGAAATAAAGGGAATGGCATGTTAAAAAAAGAAGTTAAAGAGGTTGTCCATTAATTATACCTTGCTTCACAAGAAAAATTCCTTTCTACGCAAAAGAGAAATTGCTTGTGGCTGGTGAGCACTACCTTAGAGACATTTTGCAAAGCTTTCTCAGCCATCACTTGATGCCATTTGTGGAGCAATAGGGTGTTTAGCAAAGTGGAAAGGTCTTTGGCTTAGAGTTCAGATCTGAGACTTTTTTTTTTTAAAGATTTTATTTATTTGAGAGAGAGAGAGAAGAGAGAGAGCATGAGCAGGGGGGATGGGAGAGGGAGAAGCAGACTCCCTGTTGAGCAGGGAATCTGATGCGGGGCTTGATCCTGGGGTTCTGGGATCATGACTTGAGCCAAAGGTAGATGCTTAACCAACTGAGCCACCCAGGTGCCCCAGGACCTGAGTCTTAAGTACTCTTTCTGGCTCTGCTGTGAATGTGTGAACTCGTTGCCCCAGATCCCTCCTCAGAGTCTCATGTGCTTCTATAGAGCAAGGAACACAGAAAAACAGTGGTTGTGGTTAAATGCAGAAAAAGATCACACCCGCGCCATCCCTTGTGCCACAGGACACAAGGCATATATTAAGGTGGGGTGGCCCAGCTGCAACTCAGCCTCGACCTCATGGAAACAGTGATGCCGCTGGGGGGGACCCCCTTCGGAGTGCTCCATGCTAGGCGTCACATAATGACCCGTGACGTCCACGTTCCTGTTGTGCCCGCTGAGATCGGCTCAGGAAATGACACATCTGCCTTTAGGTCAGCCTGGAGCCCTTTCTTTTTGTCCATAACATAATGGTGAGATTAATTTAGTTCTGACGAATTACAACTGCCCGGAGAGGTCAGGGTGACTCCTGGTTGATGGATGGAGCTCTGAGTTTCCCACCTCTTATTCTTCCCCTCTTCCTGCCTCTTTGTTTGGTTTCCAGCTGGACGTCGCAGCTGTATGGCATTTCTCTGTCTTCTAGCAGCGGAGAGTCTGGATGCCCCAGCAGACCCAAGCCCTCTGGCTGGGTGGGGGCCCTCCCTGGGGAGATGGTTCTGAAGGTCTTGCCTTTCTTTCAGGGTTTGACATTTTCACCTCTGGCTTAAAGGAGCACAAAGAAAGAGGAAGACCCTCCCTCCTTAGGTCCAAGGCATTGACTGAACGTTTCTTGAACGCCAGGCTCAGGGCTGTGGGCTGTGTACACATTGTCTTATTAGATGGGTGCTAATAGCATCTGCTCTGTTTCACAGCTGGGAGACTGGGGGGTTGAGTTCTGCAAGGATGTGTGGCTGACACAGTATCAGGCAGTCCATGACTCAGACGTATTAGAGCCCAGGTTCCTAACCACCGTGCCTCAGGAATTCTGATGCCAGAATTTGGCTTGGCTGTCATCCAACCCTGAACCTTATCCTGAATTCTGATAACCCGGCTCTTGGGAACTACAATGACGTGCATGGGCCCTGGTCCCAGAATGGTTCAAATTCCAGCTTCCCTCTTTCTGACCCTCCCTCAAACCTATCCATGAGTGTCTAAGGCAGGGTGCGCAAAACACGGCTCAAGGGCCAAGTCTGACCCACTGCCTGTTTTTGTCAAGTTTTATCAGCATAAAGCCATGCTTACACAGTCGTGCATTATCTGTGGCTACTTTCAGCTGAGTTGGATAATTGAAACAGATCATAGAGCCCACAAAATCGACAGTGTTTTACCACCTGGCTATTTGCAGGAAAGGTTTGCCAATCCCTGGTGGCTAAAATAGCTGAAAATGCTAATCCATGTATGGGGAGCAAACAGTGTTCAGAACCAAGGTATGAATGATAATTCCCGATGAGTTCCCATCTCCAGGATTTCAGTACACATCGACAGGCACCGATGTGAAGCTTTGGGCTCATGTCCCTTTGCATCACACCCATCTCCACCCCAGGTCTCTCACCTATTCCGGCACAGAATCATTTGTTTACAAAGATAAGCTTTCCTGCTAAGTAGAGCCCTCTCTACATCTGCACACATTCTTCTATTTCAGCTTCCTTTGTAAATTTCCTGCAAGGAGAAACCGTAGAGAGGCGTATGCATTTCTTATTGTCAAAGGACTCAGACATTTCTAATTTGGGGGGAGTGGAAGAATGAGATGGTTCATTTGTCTAAATGACACCCCCTTCTCCCTCCACTGTGCTTGGTCATGGGTTTCAGCATTCCTCACCACCTGCCATCCCACTTCTCGATAGCCTCAGCTGCTCCAACTTAGAACAAGATCTGTTGCTTCTTCCGGCCTCTGTTCTTATTAACCTTGAAAGGACAGGGCATATTATTTTTATTTTTGAAGAGGGAAAGAGCTCTAGGCTTTAAAGAGCTGGGGAAAATAAAAAAGGAGGAATCTAGGGGGTGAGATGGATCAGCTGTTGATCAGAGTGTGTTCAGTGACTTCATGCAGATAGAATTACTTTCCTCTGACCATTTATCATCTTACCCTTTAAAGTCAATTTCCCATAATCAAATTGGCCACTGGAAAGATAGAGCTGAGGGGTTCTTGTCCCTCAACATGGGAGCTGCAGGGAATGGGTTTGAGGGATGGAACTGAAACAGGGAGCCTCTAGCCTGCTCTGCCTTCACTGCTGTGCACCCTAGGACTACTGGAGTAACCTCTCTGAGCTTCAGACTCCTCACGTCGAGCGGACTTAGAAGTCCTGCCTTCTGTATCTCTAGGTGGGAGGGTGGGGTATAGCACCAGGGGTGGAGAGATGCTTTTTGAGTTGTCCAGGGTTTCTAGGAGCCAATTCTTATCTTATGCTTTCCTCCTTGGAGTCTCAGGGTTATGGGTATCTAAGTCATAGCCTGGAAGATCAAGTTGAGGGCTTCTTTAAACTTAAATTTAAAAAGTGAAGTATAATTAACATGCAGTGTTCTCTTAGTTTCAAGTGTAGAAGATGAGGTTTTAACAGCAGGTAAATAGTGAGAGATTCTTCTGCAGGGGCTGCCATGGGAAGTACTTGGGAAGAACATGGTCTTTGGAGAACAATGAGCCTTGGTTTGAAGCCAACTCCATCACTTACAGGCCTTGTGATCTTGGGTGAGCCACAGCCTTTCTGAACCCCATTCCCCCATTAGGAGAATGGGGCGACAAGTGTCACTTTGGGCCATCTAAGCAGCAGACACCCAGAGGGCATTCGATGTGTCAGAGGTCCCTTGGAAACACACGGGAAGGAAAAGAGGAGTGGGAGCAGGTGTGGGCAGGGATCACCTGCAGGACCACACGGCAGGGGGGACACTTGTGAGAGGAGAGTGGGAAACAAGGAGCCTCAGACTGTGGTGTGGCTCCAAGAAAGTCTTAGTCAGGTATATGGGGAGTCCCAGAGCAAAGACTGCCTGTTAGGGGAAACTGCATAAAGAAACACTCAGCATCTCAGTGCCTTAAGACATCCCTCATTTTATTATAGTTCATGGTTTTGTGGGTTGGGAATTTGGGCAGGACTCAGCTGGGTGATTCTTCTGCTCCTTGTATAATCCATTAGGGTCTGTCTTTGTCAGTGTGAGTTGCTGTGACAAAACACCATAGGCTGCCTGGCTTAAAAGCAAACATTTATTTCTCACAGTACTGGAAGCTGGGAATCCCAAGATCAAGGCACTGGTAGACCTGAGGCTGGTGTGAGCCTGCTTCTGGCTTGCAGCCAGCCGCCTTCTCACGGAATACTCACAGGGCAGAGGAAGAAAGAGCCCTAGTCTCTTTCTTTTCCTGCCAGGGCACTAATCCCACCACGGGGGCTCTGTCCTCATGAACTCATCTAAACCTAATTACCCCCCAAAGTCTTCGGCTTGTAATCCCATTCCCCGAGGCGGTCAGGACTTCAACATATGAATGTGGGGTGTCACGGACACCCAGTCCATGACAGGGTCACTCCAGGGTACTCCGCAGGCAGCTAGCCTGGCTTGGTGGGGCCTCAATGGCTTTGCTTGTTTGCCCCGTGTCTCAGCAGGATGGTGGAGTGGCTGGAAGGCTGGGCTCCGCTGGGCTTCTCTCCATGTGGTCTCCCTGCCAAGGCTGCCTGATGTCTTACACGGCAGCTCAGGGCTCAAGAGGGCGTGCTCCCAGAGGCAAGCAGTAGAAGCTGTGGTCTCCTCATTGCTTCCTTCCACCGTGTTCCCTTGCTTGGAGCATTTTCAAGCCTGCCCGGGGCCAAGGCGAGGAGACGCAGATACATGTCTTGATGAGAAGTGAGAGCATCGCCAATTCAGCATCTGTCCCCTGGGGTCATGGCATACGATCCCGTTTCTAAAGCACCTGTTGCGGTGGCCGGCCCAGAGTAGGGACCCAGCGAGCAGGAGCTGACTTCCTGAAGGTTTTTCTCATCAGGATTATTTGTGCCACTTCTGTCACACCCCATCCCATCCCTGCCTGCCCTGAAGATGTGTTCTGTGTCCCACGGGTGCCCGAGGGAGGCTGGCTTGGTGAAACTGCGAGCCCTTCCAGTAATGCACCCACCCTTACTCGGCAGCTTCTGGTGATGTCACCACTGCTGCCCCTCCCGCTCCCTCTGGGAGGCTCAGGACTGCCTTCCTTCCACAGGTGTGGTGGACCTCAGCTTTGAGGCCGAGAGTCCGCTGGCACCCCCCGCTGAGCTCCTGGAGAGATTGCCTAGCTATGACTGGCTTCTTGAAGGAGGTGGTAAGTCTGTGAGGTCTTGGTTCCTGCAGCCCCTTCCTGAGGCTCATGCTGGCTGGGGAGATGTCTCTGGACCAGGCCAGTCCTGGGATAGCTCACCTCTCGCATGGGGGTCCTGGGAAGCCTCTTGTTCTCATCAGGAGGGAATGGGAGGACAGGGGGCATCAGCCCCCTGTGGAATGTTTGTCCACAAACATTCTATTACCATTTCCATGTGCTTTTAAGACTGGAATCATGCTGGTTTGAGAACCATTCTTCTTGCATTAGATGCATTAGTGTGTGGGGTCCTTTTCCTTTGTCTCATTCAGCGTCACATTCAGCCACTTTCCTTCTCTCCTTCTTTCACCCCACAAACACCTGTGCCTTTGAGCTAGGCTGTTGAGTCCCTGACCCCTCCCTTCTCCCCCAGGACAGCAGATATTCTTCCCACCTTTGGAGGCTCCCGGGAGACCCTTGGAACAAAGGAGCTGGTCCTCATTCATGGAACACAGGTGAGTGGGGGTACCATTGCATAGAATGTTACTCTTGGCCCCCGAGAGCCTTGGGGATTTTCAGGTACACGGACCTCAACCCTACTGGTGCCTCAGAATCCCAGACCTGCTGGATCAGATTCTCCAGGGACAGAGGCCGGGAATGTGCATTTTACCAAACTCCCCATGCTGTTTGGCTATCAAGCTGGGGTTGAGAACCGGAGTGTGGACCAGGGGTTGTACACTGTAGCTCCTGGGTCTAATTCAACCCACTGCCTATTTTTGTAAATCAAGTTTTATCAGAACAGAGCCACGCTCATTTGTTTGCTTACTCGCTGGGGCTGTTTTTGTGCTACATCAGCATAAGGGAGTGACTGAGGCAGAGACTGTATGGCCCAGGAAACCGGAAGTATTTACTCTCTAGTCCTTTACAGAAGAAGAAGAGACCCAGAACTCTGGACAGAGCTCTGGCTTTCCAGCCTGCTTTGTGCAGAGAGAAAGTGAAGCCCCGCTTTCTGGGTCCCGCTTCTTGGCTGGGTGGCTGTGTCCTGCCTCCATGGAGTCTTCTGGATATTCCTGGCCCCACTGCTGCCTGGAGCACCTCCCCTTCTCCTACCTGGTTGCCTATCTCCTTTGCCCAGGGCAGACCCCACTTCCTCCGTGGAGCCCTCTCGGCCATTCTGGGCCTGACACCTCCTGCATGCACACAGGTCCCTTCAGTCTGCCAGGCTATGGGTGCTGGTGACATCCCTTTGCATAAGAGGGGCTTACTGTTTGGAGTTGGGCTAGTGTGGAGAAGTAAATGAAGTTGGAAGGGAGGAAGAAGGAGGAGAGGACTCCTGCTTCTGAAAGTGTTGGCAGGAGAGGACTTCGCTAGGAGGGGACACGGCAGCTGGGCCTCAGGGAAGGGTGTTTTAGGAGGAGAGGAGGAATCCAGAGAGAAGGTCAAGGAAGGGGCCACTGGTTGTTTCCCTTCACACCTACTGCTGCTGTAGCCCAGCAGGCTCACGGTGGTCACTGTGGGCACCACCGTCACGTAGCTCCTGGCTGGGGTCTTTGAACACTGCTCACAGCTTCTCTGGCTGAGGTCAAGGTCTCCAAGGGCAGGCATGTGGTCTAGCCTAACTTGATCTCCTTCTAGCTGTAGGACATCTTCTGCAGACCTCAGTTTTCCTCATCTGTAAAATGGCAATTTTAAATGTAAATGTAAATGTAAAATGTATATGTCATCTTTAAATTTGTGTGTGCTGTGTGTGTGTGTTTGAGTTCTGAGATTCTCTTAGACCTTCTGTGAGCCCTGAACTTCAGCTAAATCAGTCTTGCTGTCCTCTAGAAAGAACTGTGTCCCCACTGGGGGCATCTGTTCACAAAGCTCCCTGCGCCAGAGACGCCCTCCCTAGATGGAGCCCCGAGTCCTTGACCGCTCCAGTGGGCCACAGCCAGGCCCTTCCCGTTCTCCTGGCTTCAGTTTCCATCTGCATCAAGGGGGGCTGGCTGGCCTGGAGGCCCTTTCCAGAGACCCTGCTTCTGTGCTCTGTCCCCAGCAGAGTCCCTATGGTGACAGAGCAAGTGGCTCGGGAAGCCCTTCTCAGCTTTGTGAGCTCCAAATGCTGCTATGGCAGCGCGGCCGCTGGTGACCTCATCATCCAGGAGCTCAAGCAGCAGACTCTCTGCAGGGTAAGGGGGCATGGGCCTGGTAGGCACCCGGGGTTGTCTCAGATGTTAGGTCCAGGGTGGGCAGTGGCTTGTGTGATGTTAAATGGAGAAAGGAGTCATGGGGGGTGGTGCTTATGAAGGGGGTGACCCTGAAACCCTTTTTGCTGCTTCTCCGGTCTGTGGTCTGCTAAAAAGCTCGAATGTGCTGGCGCCGTGGGATTAACATCACATATTCGTCTGAGGAGGTCCTCAGTAGCTACCCTACACGGTAGGTAGGATGGTCACCTGTTCACGGTTAGAGAGGAGAAGTTACTTGCCCCAAACGTACAGCTAGAAGTGACAGAGCTGGGACTCTAACTCAGGTTTGCTGGCTCCAAAGTGCTTGTCCTTAAACACATGACTAACCCGCTTCCAGGAGGGGTGGGCTGAGAAGCCTCCACCTAGTCTCCTTGATCCCCCAAGTCCCATCTGTGCCAAGGAATCATTTCTTCATTACCCTTGGGTCTGAAGCTCCAGGGAAATCCCATGTCTGGTACTGAGACCACAAAGATACCTATGTCGCCTTCTGGATAGACAAGGCCATGGGACAGATTTTAAGTTCACACTTCCTGCCAGCACAACCATCCTCTGGTGGGTGTACAATCACACAGAAAATACACAAGCCTCACAGGGAATGGTTAGAATGGGAGGCTGGGGGAAGAGGCTCCCGTGAAGCTGTGTGACCTTGGGCAAGTCAACCGGCCTCTCTGAGCCTCCATTTCCTCCAGTGTCAAAGGAGGACCCAGCTTATGTCCAAGATCCTTTCTTTTTTGTGATTTTTGTGGATGAGATCAAGAAGGAGGCTCTTGACGTCAGGCAGAAAAATTCCTCCTAAGAAGATGTTTGGGGAAGCTGATTCCATCGGCCTCCATCTATCAAAGGGCAATTGCTGCCCCACAGTGAGCCTTGTAGAATATTCTGGGTATAAAGAAATCAGAGGCTGACACCACCACAGTTGTGAGCCAGTCAGGAGAGACTTCCTGGGGCTGACTGATCTCCCTGTAGGTGTAGGTGCCTGTAGGTATCTAGAGCAGAAATCGTTCTTGCCAGCTTGTTCTCAGCAGCCTACGGTGCTGGGAGTGGGGTCTTTGGACTTCCCCTCCGAGGCTCAGCAGATGGGAAGCTTCCTCATTTTGTAGAATGCTGTCTTCCCAGAGGGCATGAATGTGAACATGCTGGCTTTTTTTCCCCCCTCTGTAGTATCGACTAGAGACTTTCACGGAATCCAGAATAAGTGAATGGACATTTCAACCCTTTACTAGTAAGTGAAATCAGTTTAATTGGGAGCAAATCTGATAGGTGCTGGTGGAAAGTATCAGGACATGTCTTAGCCACTAGCCCTGAATAAGGTACTCTTCTGCTTGCAGCCTTGGTTTCCCCATCTCCTGTAACATGAGAGGGTGGGCTTTCATCTTGGACTTTCCAGTGCTAATCTCAGCAAATCCTTCCTGTCTTGGAAGTGGTTTGCAGAAGGACCTAAAGAAGTCCAGCGTTTGCCTTTGGTCACAGACAAAGGCAGCATGTGTACTTGGACATCTGCCAGCCTTCAAGGCCACCCCCAGTGCCTCCCAGTGTCCCTGGGAGGACCCCGTTCGCTGTGCCATCCCGCCTGCTGCTGAATCCTGCTTGGAGGCTGAGGGTTCTCTTTGGGAAGCCACATGCCCTTGCTTCTCTGCTGACCACTCCATTCATCCTTCAAGACTCATCTCCAGTGTCACCTCTTTCATGAAGCCTTTCAGGATTTCTTTACCTGCTGACCACTTCTCCAATAGAAGGAGTCAGTCTTGAGTTTATGCAGCTCTGGTCCAAAGCACTCCGCATAGCTTGTGACATCGTATGGTGGTCGTTACTGTGCCCTATCTGCTTGAAAGGAGGCGCGGGGAGGAGAAAGAAGGAGGTGGGGATGGTCACGATATTGATGGTAGTTCTTGTTACTGATCCTTCGCATGGGCCAGTCTGGTGCTAAGCATTTTTATTCCTTCTATTTAGTTTTCACTACCCCCCTCTCTGGTGGGTGCCCTATATTTTCCTCATTTTGGAGATGAGAGAGTTGATGGTCGGAGAGGTAATGTAGGTCTGTTCAACTCCAACACTTGGGTGCTTAAGCATGGACTCCGAGAGGCTCCTTCTCTATCTGTCCCATAGCCCAGGATCTTGCCTGATGCCTGGCATCAATGAAAGCTCCATACTATTTTGTAAACGAATGAAAGCTTGTCCTGGCAGCTGTTCACCAGCCTTACAATGATCCCTTTCTGTGTCAGACCAGTCAGTGGATGGGCCACAAAGAGGGACCTCCCCCAGGCTTTGGGACATCAAAGTCCAGGTCCCGCCGATGTTTCAGGAAGACACGAGGAAGTTTCAAGTCCCTCATTCGTCACTGGTCAAGGTAACGTGATTGTTGGCATCTTTGTCCTTCTCTCTGAGCTGGTTTCCTAGACAATGTATATTTTCTCAAACTCTTTAGAGAGAAACCCAGAATGCAGACTGGTTTCATTCCTTGGCTATCAGTAAGGCAAATTCTAAGGAAACCCAGAGTGTGGACTACAGACCCATACAAAATTCCATGCTTGTTAAGGAGTAGTCACAAGCGAAAGGATGATTCTGTTTACCAAACTGTCACCAGCTTTAAGCAGTGAGTGTTCACATTCCTAGACCATCTGAGTATTTTAAATTTATTTTTGTTTTTTATCTTTGCCTGACAGTAAACAGCAGAAGTGCTGAATGAAACAGATATAAAATTAAGCTCAGGCATTATTTGGATTTTCAGCAAAGTCAGTAAGGGACAGAATTTGACTTCTGTCCCATTTTATAGAAGTATAATCACGACACAAAGTGAGGCTAACCTAATGGATTATAGAAGCACAGAAGAGATATCTCCTATCATGTTCTCATTGTCACTTCAGAACTTGATTCAAGCATGTAACTTTCCCCTCTGAGTTTTTGTAGCCTCATACAATGAGAACTTTGAGAGGTCCAGAGAGGGTTCCGTTCTTTTCTCAAGAGTGATTCAGGGATTAGATTCCAACAGCTAGCTTGTTGCCTTCCACAGAACTGCTGTGCATTTTTTTTTTTTGACATCTATTCTTTTTTTTTTAAATTTTATTTATTTATTTGACAGAGAGAGAGAGAGATCACAAGTAGGCAGAGAGGCAGGCAGAGAGAGAGGGGGAAGCAGGCTCCCCGCTGAGCAGAGAGCCCGACTCGGGGCTCGATCCGAGGACCCTGGGATCATGACCTGAGCCAAAGGCAGAGGCCTTAAACCACTGAGCCACCCAGGTGCCCCTTGACATCTATTCTTAAAGACCTCTTAGCTACCCAATGGGCCAAGGATCCTGGCCTTTGTGGTTTAGCCTGGGATCATGAGTTAGGACATGGAGCTTGGAGAACTGACTGGGCTGTGCCCCCGAGGAGATGATAACACGATCTCCTTGGCTTGGCATTCAAGGCTCTTTGGAATCCTAGGCAAATGAGAATGGCCATCTTCCCACGCTGGGCCTGGGATTGGTGATGCCATGGGGTGGGTGTGCGGCTGGTGAAATCAGGAGGCATTGGTGCTCGGGAACTGGAGCCAAGGAGAGCATTTCACTTTCAGGAATGCCACAAATGCCATGGGCATGGGCGTTACAAGTGCAGTGGCTGCCATGGGGCAGGCATGGTGAGTACCGGGTGGCTGCTGGTGTTAATGATCCTGTGGGAGGAGGGTCCTGGCAGGGACGGAGGGCTGGGCTGGGGAGGCCTGGGGCTCCTCCACTAACAGTGTGACCTGAGGCAAGTCATCCTCCCTTCCTGGCCTCCATTTGCTTACCTGTAAAATGGGAAAGTTGGGTTGGGTGTTTGCTACTGGCCTTTGTTCGCTTTGATGGTTTATGGTTCATGATTTTAATTCTTCTTTTTCTCATCTGTCTCTAAACATTCATCGAGACTGAGTCCCCGCTCAGTGCTGGGCCTCTGTAAGAGGACTCAGACCTGGGGGCGTCCCCACCAGGGACCCTCTGTCCTTGGGGAAGAGCGACAGCTGACCAGCACATGTAGTATGCAGTGATGAGTCTAAGAAGGTGAAGTTCAGGGGGCTCTGAAAGACAGAAGAGATGGGGGTCTTGGGTCAGTGCCTTAGTTCTGCTGTAATAAATTACCACAAACTGGGGGGCTTAAAACAAGTGATAGCTATTCTCTCATGTTTCTGGAGGCTGGAAGTCCAAAATCAAGGTGTGAGCAGGGCTGGTTCTTTCTGGAGGCCCTGAGCCACCCTGCCAGCTTCTTGTCCCAGGTCTCCTCAGTCCTCCTTGTGGGGGCCCACCCTAGTCCAGCATGACCTTGTCTTAACTAATGACACCTGCCAAGACTATTTCCAAATAAGGGCACATTCTGAGGTTCTGTGGTTCTCCAGTGAAGCATTCTCTTCAGAGCCCTTCAGGCCTGCTGACCCTCCCAGCAGGAAGCCCACACTCCTTGCAAGTCCTCAGCTCTCCCCCTTCGCTCTGATCTTTTGGACACATATTGACCCCTTGCCATGCTAAGCCACACCTTCGTCCAGCCTTCTCTCTGCCTACCTGCCCTTCCACACTTTGGATGCCCACCTTCCGCCTGCTGTGTGCATTCCTCCGCCTACTCACGTGCCACCTGTGGGGCCCACCAGTGGCTCCCTGTCCTTCTGTCTCCTGCGCCCTCACTCCTGCCATATGCCTTCCCCTGGCCTCCCTGGACCCCTATCTGTGGCCTTTTTCTTCCTTTCTCCACCCCTGCTCTCCTTCCTCCCCTCTCTGCTCCCCCAGGCTTTTCCTGGAATGTCTCCAGAGTCCACTCTGAGCCAACTGTGGGAGCATAGCCTGCGAGACTTTCCAAGACCAAGCTCCTCATCCCCAGTTCAGCCAGCCTGCCCCTCTTCCCAGGCCCTTTGGCCATGGCGATTTGGTCAGGATGCAGTCTCGGGGGTTGCGGGGATCTGAGAGGAGCAGGTGAGGATGGTGTCCCAGGAGAAACACAGATGTGAGCTTGTCATGTCTCTGAAGGCTGCAGCTGGAGGGGCCCAAAGATACACAACGGTCACCCCTCCCATCTTCCAAGTGGATGAGCTGAGGCCCAGGGAGAGGAAGTGGCTTGTTTGAGGTCACCAAGTTGAGATCTGAAGCTGGTCTCAGGGTGCCCTTTGCCCATCTTCCCTGGGAGGCCAGTGGGGGCTGAGGCTGTGGTGTGTCCGCAGGTGAGGTGCCCGTCCTGCAGCGGAGCCAAGCGCAAAGCCAAGCAGTCCCGCAGGTGTCAGATGTGCTCGGGGTCTGGCAGGCGGAGGTAGGAGCGGGTCTCCCCAGCCCTGAGGTGAAGGACTCTTATCAGCTTCCTTGCTTTTCAATGTCTGCCCTTCTGGAGGGCGTCGGGTGCCCTATTGTGTCACTCTTGTGCCCCGTAGCGCTGTGCCTAGCGGGTGCTCAGTAAATATTTGTAGAGTGGGTGAGCTTTCCTGCAGGCTTGCTATTTTGAGATGAGACTAGAACTCATCTGGCAATCTATGGGTCAGATGTAAGGAAAGAGTCACTGTGGAGAAGAAGGGAGGGGGTGCTTTAAGGAGGGGAGATGTCTTCCTGCTTATATGCTGGGGACATGAACACAGACAACCACCTGAAGGTGATATCTGTGACTCTTTGAGGATCAGGACCTAGGCAAATCCTTATTTATAACTCACTGCAGGGCTGCATGGAGGAGTCAAGAACAGTTTGGTGATTGACTAAACAATCGACAAAGTTCCCTCTCTGTTCACAGGGCTTTGTAAATAGTGGCTCATTGCATTTTGTAAATTATGTCCATAGGGTACTTATAAATCTTGAAAGGGAAACAGGAAACCAGAGAGTGAAACTACACAAAGTTGTGTTGCTTAATGATACTTTTTGGTTCATTGAGGCCCAGGCCATCCTTCTAAGAAGGCAGCTAGCAAAGCTTTGGCAGACCTGCCACCTGTGCTTGGTAAAGAAGGTCTTTGATTTGGAAAGAAGCTCAGGTTTCTTTTGTTCACAAATGAAAGAATCCTATTTCAAATGAGTTTAACAAAAAAAAAATCTGCCCTTGTAACAGAAAATTCTGGTATTATATTTCTGGGATGGCTTCAGGTTCAGCTGGATCCAGATGCTCAAACAATGTCACCAGGACTCTGTCTCCACTCTTATCCTGCTTTCCTTTGTGTTGTCTTCATTCTCAGCCAAGCTTTCTCTTGTAGTGACAGAGGGGACAGCCAACAGCTCCAAGCTTAGTAACCTCAGTCAAAAAGGATATCCCTTTTCTGATAGTTTCACAAAAAAGTTCGAGGGCAAATCTCACTGCACTCCTCAGGGTCATGTGTTCATCTTTGTGTCAGCCACTGTGGCCAGACAGATGGAATAAGTTGGTGGGTTAAGCCCAGGTCCCAAGGTAGTCATAGAAGGGGTGGGGGCAAGCCCACAGTTCCTGTGGTCAGGGTGGGAAAAGAGTGGTCGCCAAAGGGAAACTGGAGCATTGCCACCAGAAGTAGGAGGTCTAGATGGTGGGCAGGGGGAACAAATTGAGGCTCACTTTAGTCCACCTCTATGAGGAAGGATTTGGCCTGAGCCTTGTAGAAGCTGCCAGGCCCCTGACTACCCGCGTGGTGCTGACCTCATGCCCCTCTCAGGTGCAGCACGTGCTCAGGGAGGGGCAGCAAGACCTGTGCCACCTGCAAAGGGGAGAAGAAGCTGTTGCACTTTATCCAGCTGGTCATCGTGTGGTATGTGGCCGTGTCTCTACGCTGTGGCCCGGTGGGGGGTGGCTGGGGGACTTCCCCAGGACTGCTTTCTGCGGAGAAATTCCACTTGGCTGGGGCTTTCACAGTGCAGGGGCCTGTGCAGGAAGAAAAGGGCTTTAGGTGCCTCAGGAAGGGGAGAGATCCTGGGAGAGACTGGGGGTGGGGCGGGGCGGGGTGGCTGGATGCCGACGGGCTTTACAACGGACAGACTCGAGTTCAAATTCTACCACCGCCACCTTCTTGTGCAGGCAGCCACTTAACACCTGGGCCTTCCCTTCTGGGAAGAGTCCCTGGGTCTTAAATCCCCATGTCAGGGAAGGCTCCCAGGCATTCCAGGTTTCTCCGAGGGGGGCACGGTGTGAAGCGCTCACAGGTAAGGACAAAATGAGCTAATAGAACAGAACTGTCAGTGCTTTACCCGTTTCCCTGAGGTATAGGTGACGATGCTAATGAGCTTGCCCAAGGTCCCAGCAGTAGTCACGCAACCCTCCAGCCCAGGTCTGCCTGACTCCGAACCCATGCTCTTACTCCCATACCGTGTACTCCACTCCTCATCCTTTCCACCTCCAGGAAAAACAGCCTGTTTGAGTTTGTGTCTGAGCACCGCCTGAATTGCCCTGGGGAACTCCTTGCTAAAGCCAAAGGAGAAAGCCTCTTTAAGGATGAAAACACCATGGTAAGGAAGGCTTCAAAGACCATCACAAGGGAAGCTGGGTTCCCCTCCCACCTATATCCCCACCCCACCTCACCCAGGGGGAGGGCTGCATTCTCCTGGAGAGACAGGCTGGGCTGGAACAGCGCAGGCTCAACCCCTCCCTTCCTCCCCCCACACTCTGACACAAACCTTGAGACCCTCCTCCCATACTAGGCTCTATTGTAGGCTGTGGGGATACGGTAAAACCAAACGCTTGCCCTCGTGGATCTCAGAGTCTGGTGAGGGAAAAGGTAATAATGTTTCACTACAATGTCAGATGGTGGTAAGAGTCTCTGAAAACATGCAAGCAGGGGAAATTGACAGGAATGGATGTGGTTTTTGGCTGGGGGCTGGGAAGTCACATGGGGCAAAGACCAGGACAGTGCCGTTGGGGTGTGGACCCTGTGAATTTCTGGAGCCAAGGTGTCCAGCAGAGGAAGGCCTTGAGGAACAGCAGAGGGCAGTAGGACAGGAGGGATGTGAGTTGCTCAGAGCAAGGACCCAAGACCCGAGAGGTGCCAGCGGTCAGATCAGGGAGGGTCCTCCTGTAGGGCAGGTGTTGGCACACACTGGCCCTTGGGCTGCTTTTATAAATAAAGTTTTATTGAAACACAGCCATAGCTGTTTGTTTACATATTGTCTATGGCTGCTATCCTGCTGCAAGGGCAGAGTCAAGTAGTTGAGGCAGAGACCCCATGACCTACAAAGCCTAGAATAGTTACTAAGTGGCCCTTTATAGATTTGCCAGCCTCTGCTGTAGGCCTTGGCAGGGAACTTAGTCTTTATGGGATGTCTGAGAGGGTGTGTTTTCTCTAAGAGGGTCAGGTGCTCAGCTACATTTTTCTTTCTTTTCTTTTCTTCCTTTCTTTTTTTTTTAGCCAGAAGTAGCCTTTTCAGACTGGCTTCTTTGACTTTATAGTTTGGATTTTTAAAAATTGATGCATAATTAACATACCTTGTATTAGTTTCAGGTGTACAACACAGTGATTCAGTATTTGTATGTGTTGTGAAATGATCACCACAATGTGTAGTTAACATCCCTTGCCACACACAAATTTTATTTTCTCATGATGAGAACTTTGAGGATCTAGATTCTTAGCAACATGCAAATATACAACACAATATTATTAATTACAGTCACCACATTGTACATCAGTCCCATCCCTAGGACTTACTTATTTTATAACTCTGTTTGTACCTTTTTACCACTTTCTCCCATTTCACACCCCACAACCACCAATCTGTTTCTTAGATTCCACATGTAAGTGAGATCATGCAGTATTTGTTTTCCTCTGATTTATCTGCTTTAGCACAAGGGCCTCAGTGTCCATCCCTGTCGTTGCACCTGGGAGGGTTTCCTGCTTTTTTATGGTGGAATAATCATCTTTAGCCTCCTTTCTTTGCCCCAGTCAGTCTGGCCTCCTAAAGGCTCAGCTCAGGCATCGTCCCCAGGAAGCCCCATCCCCCACCCCAGTCGGACAGCCGCAGAGGGGTGCTGGAGGAGAGAGTGGGCTGCAGGTGAAGGAGTGCTCTGTCCACAGCCCCCCTTTCTTGGTTGGGATTCCTGAGGCTGGCAGGGTCCTAATCAAAGCCCCCTGGAAGTTAAACAATCCCCACCCACTCACCGGGTGGCCTCGGGCCCTCCCCCACCCTGTCTGGGCTCGTTTTTCCAGCCCCTGTGAATCAGAGCTGCAAGGCTCCAGGTGCTGACACCCTGGGCCAGGCCAGCGAAGTGGGCTGCATCTCTCCTGCAGGTGTACCCCATTGTGGATTTCCCGCTGCGGGAGATCTCTCTGGCCTCGCAGAGGGGCATTGCCGAGCACAGCGCCGCCCTGGCCTCCCGCTCTCGAGTCCTTCAGCAGGTGAGTGAGGTGGGGACTGGGGGCAGCTGGGAGGCTCTGGGGGCCCGGCTGGGGCTCTGAGGGCGCCCACTCTCTGGTCACATGAAGGAATGGGCTGTTCCCTTGGCGGGGGCCCTTCCAGAGAAGGGAGCAAAGGCGCCAGCTAGGGGAAGGGTGGAGGAAAGGAGTCCGGGTTTCGGAAGGGGGAATGGGGGAGTTCTAGAGACTGACCAGAGGCCATGTGGCTGGAGGGCAGAGAGCAGAGCAATGTGGGGCGGGGGGCAGGCGGGACCCCTGGACGTAGAGATTAGGATTCTTATCCTGAGAGCAACGGGAAGCTATTGTAGGGCTTCAAGCAGGACTGTGGCTCAGCATGATTTTGACTCTAACCCCTGGATTAGAATCTTCAGAGAGGGAGAGGGAAAGTTCAAGACTCGGGGTCTTGGGCAAGTCTGGAACCCGGGGTCCTGCCCCTCAGAGCCCCTTCTCTTGTCCGGGGAATGGCTTCAGGCCCATGGGTTGCTTTGGTGCTGTGTTGGGATGGCCACTAGATGGCGGTGGTGCCTGTTGCGGCTTTGAGTGGTCCTGGTAGCACCGGCTGGGGCGTGGAGCTGGGGGTTGGCCGGGGAACAGGGAGCGGAACTCCCTGTGTCTTGTAGGCTGGACTTAGATCCTGGTTTTCCTGTCTCAATGTGGTCCTGGACCAGCTACTTCCTCCTCCCTGAAGTCCGATTTCTCACCAGTGAAAAAGAGATGTTTGCACCACCTCAGGGTTTGGTAGAGATGCAATCATTTGCTTTAAATGCTTGGAACCTGGTGCTCAAAATGTGCCTTTCCCTCTGGTCCCTTTGCAACGAGTATTTCTCCTTCTCTCTCTCTCTGCACATCTCCCCTGTCTGTAGGAGAGAGAAGGTTGCACTTAACTAAAAAGTAATGACGACCATCTTGGAGCAACAGTGGGCCTCAGAAATCATGGATTTGGGGCACTACAAACTTAAAGGCCTGCCACAGCCGGTGCTACCATGGTAGGAGAGCCACCTTATCCAAAGGGGTGGGCCACCACTCATGTTGGTGTGGGTGCAGGGGCAGCGATTTAAGACCTCTGAAACTCCAGATTTTTTATGACACCTTCCAATTTTTCAATACAGAGAACAAAAATTTAAAAACACTGGGAATACTGGATGGGCTGACGTGTTGGCTTCGGCGTGCAGGCTGTAGTCAGCTACCCCTGCCTAGCTCCAACCCACACTGTTTCCAGCTGGGAGAGCGGAAGTAACTTACCTGAAACCACACAGCTGCTTAGTGGAAGAGCCCAGGGGAAGAAACCACATTCTAGCTCCAAGCCAAATGTTACTACTCGCTGCATTCAAGATACACAACTCCTTGGAAGCCAGTGAGGGTTTATGGGGGCGTCCGCGGAGGGGGAGCTGGGGCCAGACACACCGCAGGGACCAGTCACGTCCCAGGTTCGCGCATGCGCATGGCTCCAAGCTGCGCTCTTCCCCCTTCTCAGGGCCTCAATGTCCCCATCTTTAAAATGAGCTGGGTTGGATGTTGCCTATGGTTAGTGGCTGCAGAAGCAGCTTCAAGATGAGAGCTTGTGTGCAGGACATTTATGAAGAAAGGGCTCCCAGGAGAAAATTGTGAAGGAGTAGGGGGGCCAGAGCCAGAGGAGGGGAGAGCAGAGGTCACAGAAGGGCGGAGTGTGGCAAAGGTCCTGTCGCTGTCCCATCGTATGGGAGTTCTGAGTACCAGGCGACTGTGTGCCTGGAGATGAGGGGGCCTTTCTTGTGTTGTTTGGCACCATCCAATCATTGGGCACAATTTCCCAGGCACGCTGTGCTCCTTGCGTGTGAGGGGAATTCTGTATCTCAAGGACAGGACCCTGCGGAAGGACAATGGACTGTTAGTAGCAGAGAAGAAGCAGATGTGCAGAAATGTGGGTGAGACAAGAACAGAGTCTGTGGAAACCCCCAGAGCATCATCCCTGTGGGACTTTGCTCTTGCCTCATTAGTATTAATGGTGTGGTTCCCAGGAAGAGCCCCCAGTATGGGGGTATTGATTCCAGGAATGGGAAGAAGATAAGGGCTTGATTTTAGCAGCTTGCAGACACTGGTAGTTATTCTGAGATTCTTTTACTCTGAAAGTGACCATTGGAGTCCTTTTTGGGCCCTTGATTTGGCAGCTGGGGCAACTGAAGTTGACGAGGGGAAGTGAGCTGCCCAAGACCCCACAGTGTGTCCGTGGCAGCCCTGGATCTTTGGGGACTGTCCCCTACAGGGCAGTCCTGTCTTGGGCAACACAAAGCCCCCTGTGAACCAGTCCTGGAGCGGGGAAGGGTAAACCAGGGCAGTTGGGTGGATTTTATTAAAAGGGAGTGCCATGGGAGAAAAGGGCTCTTCTGTGAATCTTTCTGGTCCTGCATCTGTAGACAAAGATGCATGCTGATATTTTGTTCAGCACTGAGAAGTTAGCACGTGAAATCAACCTGAGCACACACCTGTCATGACACTGTGCGCCCCCCTGCCCCTTCCAGTGCTCTCAGGTGTGGAAACTGCTCATCCTGGGGGATGACCAAGGTGTGCCAACACATCTGTGGCTGATTACAAGGCAGCCACCTGATGACAGCTGATGTCCTAATCTGTCTGTAGCCTCAGACCTGGAGGCCTTTTGAATCCGAAGCGAATGGAGGCAGGAGGGGGTGGAAGTACTGTCATTTTCCATTTGCTCTTGGCAGAAAAGTCTAGAAACGAGAGAGTGACCCTGACCCCACCGCCTAGGTGCTTAGAGCAGTGATGTGGGCTCCCATGTTCTCTTGTCTCCTGGTGCCCATTTTGTGTCTTCCATAACAGAAAGAGGGTCTTCTGCCTTTGATTTACAAAATTACCACTTAGACACTGCTTTCTGGCATATGGGAAGTCTCTGGATCTCATTTGGTGATCTCAACAACTCTGTGGCCTAGAAGCTTCTATCCCCATTTCCTAGAACAAGCAAACATTAGATCAGGCAGGGACCTTCATGGAAGAGGCACTCCTTGACTCTGAGTCCTCTCTTCCTGCCACAATTTTACACTGCCATTTGGCTGCCCCTCCTGTTCAGTGGGGGAGCCTGCTTCTCAAAATCCCCTGCCTGGTCTGTTTCCCCTTTCCCAGTGGCCTCTGGACCATCACCTATGGTGACAGGACTTGGAACTGTCCCCAAGGAGTGAAACTTCCTGAAGTAAGAAGGTCTAACCCTGGGCCATCCATACAATCTCCCTCTGGGTTTGTGGACCCCTAGATGTGGGTCTGGGACAAAGAAACCTCTCATGTAGAAGAACTTCGGGGTTTTGATGCAGAGCCTGGACCACAGGACATCCCTGAGGAAGCTTAGTTTCGGTGATGAGGAGTAGCTTTACTATGTCCTCTGCACATAGTTGTCCTAACATAGCAGCACCCAAAGCATATGAAGGAGGGTATTTCAGTAGGATGCCAGTGTTCTCCTCCCAAGGTGGTCTTCTGCATTCTATTGAGGGTCCCACAGTTTTGGAAGAGTAACTGCTCCGAGAAGATGCCAGAGCATGAGAGGCCTTCAAAGGAAGGTCAGTGCAAGACCATGGTGAGGACGGGAGTGTCCTGAGAAAAAAAGCCTGAACTGGACCACCAGATTTTGGAATTTCTTTGATATCATTATTTTATTTTAAAATTTAATTCAAATAGTATAATCTACTCACTAATATCTCCATGGCTATATTAATATAGAGATGGTTAAAATAACTTTATCTTCCACCTTTCTCTGCCCTTCCTCCCCATCTAAAAAGTAACACTTCTGAGAGATGTCCTATTTGGCTGGAGGCTTACCATACAGCCCGGGACTCCCCTGGGGATGACTGTGCCCCCACTTAGTGAAATGTAGCATCAGATGGTGGCTAAGGATGAAAAGTCCGTTTGGAGCAGAGCTTAGTGTACATGAAGAAGTGTAGTAGGAGATACCCCTAGAAAGACACCCGGGAGCCGAAATGCCAACTCCAGAGTGTGAACTTCACCTCACAGGTAGTAGGGAGCTCCTGAAGGTTCTTTTTTTTTTTTTTTTTAAGATTTTATTTATTTATTTGACAGAGACAGAGATCACAAGTAGGCAGAGAGAGAGGAAGAAGCAGGTGCCCCACTGAACAGAGAGCCTGATGCGGGACTCGATCCCAGGACCCTGAGATCATGACCCGAGCAGAAGGCAGAGGCTTTAACCCACTGAGCCACCCAGGCGCCCCTCCTGAAGGTTTTTTTAAAAAAATATTTATTTAACAGATAGAAATCACAAGTAGGCAGAGAGGCAGGCAGAGAGAGAGAGTGCGGAGGAAGCAGGCTCCCTGGCTGAGCAGAGAGCCTGATGTGGGGCTCGATCCCAGGACCCTGAGATCATGACCTGAGCCGAAGGCAGAGGCTTTAACCCACTGAGCCACCCAGGCGCCCCCTCCTGAAGATTCTTGAACAGGCAAGTAACTTGACTAGAGCACTGAAGTTTTTTCTTGGGCAATTGTTTCCCCAGCGCCAGACCATAGAGCTGATCCCCCTCACAGAAGTGCATTATTGGTACCAAGGACAGACTTACGTCTACTACATCTACGGCACGGACCACAGAGTGTATGTGGTCGATTACCCTGAGCGGTACTGCTGTGGCTGCACCATCATCTGACTGGGCACAGCCATCTCCAGAGCCGGGAGTTTACTCATCATTGGCTCCACTGGACAATCCTATACAAACCCTGGGGTGTCCTTCTAGACACTTCAGCTTATCATCTGTCAAGCCCCTGGTCTTTCCAGAGCTTCTCTGGTGGGATCCATCGTGCATTTAACCTACAAGAATTCAGCTAGGCACATTTCTCTAGAATACTGTGGACGATGATATGCAACTGAGCAGTTACACCCTCACCTGCCATGCCCCGCCCCGGGATTCTGCATATCCCTTTCAGTTACTGCTGTTCCCTAGGAGTCTGGCCGAACTGCTGGTGGGGTCGTGCTCACAGGAGCAGCAGCATTTAGGCGGGTGTCCAGCTCCCTTGGGACTGCATGGAAGACAAGGGGAAATTGAGACGTGAAATGGGATGTGAACCAGGAAGACAACCTTCCAGGCTCGGACTTTGCCTCCCATGCCGGCTGACCCTAGCTGATGCCGCATGCTCTGCACGTGCAGGAAGCTGAGGGCAGGATGAGGTCCGTCCTTGCCTGCCCAGTCCCTCTGGCCCCTGGGGACGGAGCCTGCTGGTGGCAGGGGAAACTGAGAGAGAGTACCACGGGACTCCCTTCCTCCTCTTCCTCCTGAAGCTCTCTAAGCCTAGGAGGCCAGCACCTCTGAGCCTGGTGTCCTTACAGCCCACCTCAGCAGGGCTCCAGCAGGCTGCTGCTGTGTCCGGGGCCATTGTACTGATGGTGGGCACGGGTTTGGGTTGTTTCGGTGGTTGGAAGGGACACTCCTGGCATATGCTGGATGAAGAGGAGGAAAGCTGGCTGGCTAGCGCTCCACACAATGAAGCCTGTTTCAACATCTTCCACAACTCTCAGATCTGCCCCTGACCATCAAGAAGAGCTTCATTACCAAGAACCTCATCACCGCCTTGCTGACTGCACTCATCTCACTTACGGCTCAGCTCTGCTCTTTGATTTTCCTGTATGGTTAGGAATTGCTCTGGTGCTCTTTCTTCCCTGAAGTCCAAACTAGTAACTTTCCTGCCGACTTAGTTACAGCCCCTCACGCGGTCCTGCCTGAGCCGTCACAACCTGAAATAAGTGCAGTACAATGTTACTTTCTTCTCATTTCTCCGCTCTCTTTCAGTTGGGGCATTAAATTGCTTTTGTGTTTGTTTGTTTGTTGTTTTTAAAAACATGGTATATAAGTCGATCATTTTGGGTCATTTTGGGATTAAAAAAAGGAGCCTCAAGTATGTTAAGGTTGTGGCCCACTGACCTGTACTTGCTGTTGATGTGTGAACCCAGAGAGAACATCCAACGGGAATAAAGTGAAGCCAAAGGGACACTTCCCATTCAGCACCAGGGGGTCACTGGCCCCAGGGCCCTTAGTCCCTTAGGTTTTGGCAGAAATCCCAGATAAATCCTGGATCCTACAGCCATTGCATAACTCTTTCGTGTTTTTCCTTTAGTGTTACCTATTTTTATGGCCTTCGCTGCAGCCAGGATATGACTTAATTTTCTATTTCTGTCTCTTTCTATCATCCCAGGGCTGAGCTGACTGGTAGTGTGTAGCCATAAACCTAGTGGAAGTCACTGGGGGATAGAGAGTAGAACACGAGGACAGCCCTGACCCCAACATTGGCCACCACAGCCTGTGGCTCTGGTCTCAGTTCTGTTTCATTTTGAAAGAACATCGGACCCAAGTGATTTGCTTTGTCTTTATTGCTCTGCCAAAGGAGAACACTAGCCCTACTCCTCACTAGTCACCGATAGTCAGTCTGCCAGGGGGCCAGAACCATGCCGGGCTTTGTGAGGGTTTCATAGAGATTGGTAGGCGCTGCCCTAAGACTACAGGATAGTAGGAGGGAATGTATGCAGGGGGAAATGAAAGTGAGAGTCAGGTAGCTTTAGAAGATGAGGATACCTAAGACCCAAATCAGTGCTGGTGATTACAGGTGATGGAGACTCAAACTGACTTAAGGAGAAACGGTCCTTGATTAGTTCTTATCCCTTAATAAAGTTCGTCAGCTTCAGGTACAGCTGGATCCAGGGATTTGAAGGATTTCATCCCAGTGTGGTCTCCCTGGCCCCCCTGTCCTCTGTGTTGGCAATAAGACAGCTACCAGCATCCTGGAATTTCATCATATGAATTCAGTAACCCCTGGAAAGAGGGGCCTGCAAGCGAATTGGTCAAAAAAACTCCTGCAGAGATCCAGGGAAGGTTCTCAGTTGCTCATTTTGGGTCACATGCCCATTCTTGAACCAATCACTGATCAGTGAATGCAATGACTCAGTAGGCCAACCTAGGTCACATGGTACCTCTCCCCTCATGCTGGGCTCAGCCCGGAGCTGTCAGAAGGGGCCCGGGAAGCTGGGCACCTGTTTACTAGAGGCACAGACAGAAGTGCTGAGTTTGTTCAGGGATGGTGTTCAGGAGTTTTCTATGTCCTTTGCCCTAAATGACATCTTAAGCCAGAGAGGTGAGACTGGGGCTAGGTCCTTTCCCTGGCTCAGCCCCAAATCTCTCCCTGTTTTTGCTGGGGTTGTAGGACTGCTCCTCCTCTGCAGTTTGGCTATTAAAGTAAGAATTTGGACTGATCTTGGTGTTAGGGGAGGCATATGGTCCTGGAGTAAGAGAGGGTATATGTGTGCGTCTGTGT
>ML100963.1:19178-35286 GCA_003697995.1 Taxidea taxus jeffersonii | reverse complement strand
AAGTAAATTATTTGAGGAGAGTTGTGGATACTAGCTCTGGCCCTGAGAGCCAAGTACATGTGCCTTACAACTTAATCCTAAAGGCATTTTCTGGAAAGTGAAGCTAGTGGGGGAGGGAAGGAAATCTAGATGATGAAACAGTTGGCACACCAGGAGACTCCCAGTTTGCAACTCTGGGGTGTTGTGGCCATAGAGGATTATGACTGTATTAATGTAAAGATAGGAGGACAGCTGGCTGGCTCGGTCAGTAGAGTGTGTGACTCTTGATCTCAGGATTGTGAGTTCAAGCCCAGCACTGGGCATAGAGAGGACTGAAAAATAAATTAATTAGTAATTTAACATACAGATTAGGACCTGTTTCTAAAGATTCCAGAGACTTTAAGTGAGTTATACAAAGTGTAAGAATTTGACTGACAGACGTTAATCCTGTGCCCCTATCGTTTTTTGTAAACTTATTTTTTAAGAACTAGACTCTTCCCCTCTATATTAATGTGGGATTTAATGAAGAGTTCTCACGTCCCCTTCATCCAGCTTCCCTCAATGACCAGGTCTGACATAATGGTAGGTCATTACTAAAACCAGGAAATTGACATTGGTACAATGCCATTGACACCAACTACTGCATTCAGCAGTATTTACATACAGTTTTTTAAATACAGTTTCCTATTTTTTTAAAGATTTTATTTTTGAGATCTATACCCAATGTGGGGCTCGACCTCACAACCCCAAGATCAAGAGTCACACGCTCTACCGACTGAGCCAGCCAGGCCCCCCTATACAGTTCTGTATTTTATCATGTGTATAGATTCTAATAATCACCACTACAGTTGGGGTACAGAATGGTTCTGACACCCCAAAGAAACTTCCTTGTGATGTTCCTTTTTTTTTTTAATTTTTTTTTTTTATTTGACAGATCACAAGTAGGCAGGGAGGCAGGCAGAGAGAGGAGGGAGCAGGCTCTCCGAGGAGCAGAGAGCCCAATGCGGGGCTCAATCCCAGGACCCTGGGATCATGACCCGAGTGGAAGGCAGAGGCCTTAACCCACTGAGCCACCCAAGTGCCCCTCGTGATGTTCCTTTATAGTTATATTCTCCCCCAAGCCCTAATGCCTGGTGACCACTGATCTACTCTTTGTCACACATTGCTATGGTTTTTTTACTTGGAGAAATTCATAGAAATGGTATCATGTAGTATGGAACCTTCTCTTTTCTTTTTAAAGATGCATTTATTTGAGAGAGAGAGCAGGAGTGAGGGAGGGACAGAGGGAGAGGGACAGAGAGTCTTAAGCAGACTCCAAACTGGCCGACTGAGATGCTCAGAGTTGGGGTTCAGGTATCTGGTTTGTAAAGTCCCCCAACAATGCTGATATACAAACAAATGGAAGGTCAGTGCACTGAGCCCTTTTCTTGACAAATGGGTTTCCTGTTTCTTTTTTTTTTTAAGATTTTATTTATTTATTTATTTGACAGAGACAGAGATCACAAGTAGGTAGAGCAGCAGTCAGAGAGAAAGGGAGAAGTAGGCTCCCTGCTGAGCAGAGAGCCCAATGTGGGGCTTGATCCCAGGACCCTAAGATCATGACCTGAGCTGATGGCAGAGGTTCAACCCACTGAGCCACCCAGGCACCCCGGGATTCCTGTTTCTGTTTGCTAAACAAGATCATTCTTTTTTTTGTATTTTGTTGCCTTGGGTTTATAGAAAGACTCAGTTGACTATCATTTATGAGTGTGTATCCTCAGTTACAGAAACTGAAATAAGTTACATTTTTTTCTGTTGTCCCTTCTATTTTATAACAGCTTCATTGAGCCATAATCCACATACCACCATTTAAAGCATCCTGTTCGTTGGTTTTCAGTATATTTGCAGAATTGTACAACCATCACATCCAAAAGAAGTCTGTAGCCATTAGCTGTCACCCTCCCATCTCCCCCATTCCCTCCAGCCCTAAGCAACCTCTAATCTACTTTCTCTTAGTGTTAAAAAATTAAATAAAATACCAAGCCCCATGCATGATAGGATAAAGTCCACAGGGTCATGGGAACCCAGAGGCAGGAGTGACTGACCCAGCAGAGCAAGGAAGTCTTCCTAGAGGAGGTGGCATTTGTGCTTGGCCATTTTTGCTTTTGTGTCTTTGCTCCTTCTATGCCATTAGCTTATAACAGAAGACAACAAGTGTTGGGGAGGAGGTGGAGAAGTTGGAACCCTTGTGAACAGCTGATAGGAATATAAACTGGTGCAGCCGCCATGGAAAACAATATGGCAGTTCCTCAAAAAAGTTAAACATAGAATTATCATTTGACCCATCAGTTCAAATGGTACTTTTGATTGTATGGATACTTCTGGGTGTATCCCCAGAGGAGTTCAAAGCAGGAACTCAAATTGATATTAGTACACTTATGTTCTTAGCAGCATTATTCATCATCGCCAAAAGGTGGGAATAACTCCAATGTCCATCGATGGGTGAGTGGGTAAACAAAATGTGGCATATCCATACAATGGAAGATTATTCAGTCTTAGAGAAGAAGGAATTCTGACGCATGCTACAACATCAGGTTATTATGCTGAATGAAAGAAGCCAGACACAAGAGGACAAATATATGTGATTCCACTTACATAAGGTCCCTAGAGGAGTGGAATTCACAGAGACAGGAAGTAGATGGTGGGAGCCAGGGGCTGAAGGAGGCAACAGAGAGTATTTAATGGGGACAGAGTTTCAGTTGGGGACAATGAAAAAGTCCTGGAGATGGATGGTGGTGATGGTTACATGACAGTGTGAATGTGCTTCATGCCACCAAGCTGTTCACTTAGAAATGGTTAAAGTAGCACATTTCATGTATATTTTACCACAATTAAAAAAAAAGGTAAAAAGAAGGAGAGACCAAGAGGACAGGCATGAGCTTGTAGGGATCTTGGTATCAGCCCAAGGCAGGAGCAGCTGCATGGAAGCGTTCCCATCTGTACATCGCTCCCTCTCTACACCGCCCTCTCTTGTAGGGGTGAGAGTGACCGCTTGGCTGTGGTTATCAGTGAGGATTTAGCAAGTCCTTCATATAAATGTAAACCCAGTGTCTGAAACCTGGAGGGGCTTGCTAACTGGGACCTGGCATTACCGTCATTGCCACGTCTCTGACCATGGAAGGAGCCCTGACCCAGCTCTGCCTTTTCTCCGTGTGACCTCAGGCACGTGTCCAGCCTCTCTGAGCCTGGTTCTTCCTCTGAAATGGGCAAGCTGCAAGGCAGCTGAATTAGGATGGGCTGACTGAAGGGCATGGGACAAAGCATGCCCTTGGCACTCTGGTGACAGTGGGGGACACCCCTGTGCCCCCCAGGAGCAGTCGAGCTGTCCCGGCGCCATCCCATGGCATCCTGGCTGTGTGCCATGCTGCACTGCTTCGGGAGTTACATCTTGGCTGATCTGCTCCTCGGGGAGCCCCTGATCGACTACTTCAGCAACAATTCCAGCATCCTGCTGGCCACAGCTGTCTGGTAAGCATTGTCTGGCTGGTGGGGTGTGAGAGAGCAGCGTTGGGGGCAAGAGTGACCCAGCCACCTGGAAGGTGGGAGGTGGGGGGCTGGAGGAAATGGGACCCATCTTCACAACCTTCACAGTGGACCTCAGTATGCTGCTGTCCACTGCCCAGCTCTGTCTCAAGCCTGGCAAGCCAGGGAGGGGATCTGGACACAACCTCACCCCCCCAGGGACCCCTGACAGTCTGTCTCCCCCTGACGCTCTGCGTTCTCTCCCCAAAGGTACTTGATTTTCTTCTGCCCCCTGGACCTCTTTTACAAGTGTGTCTGCTTCCTGCCTGTGAAACTTATATTCGTGGCCATGAAGGAGGTAGTGAGAGTCCGCAAGATTGCTGTGGGGATCCATCACGCTCACCACCACTACCACCATGGGTGGTTCGTCATGATTGCCACTGGCTGGGTCAAAGGTAAACAGGACCATGATGACATTGGGAAATCACCTCCGCTGAGAACCCATGCTCAGGATACATGTCTGGCACCCAGGTTGGCACAGACATTGCTCCAGGCTACAAGGACTGTTATGGGAGTCCAGCCTTGTTAGCCAACAGCTTTCGAGTAAATGGGAAGATTCTGCCAGTATTTAATTGTCAAAGATAAACAGGCCCACAAGACAATGATGGCTGTCTCTCAAGCAGGGGTCCTCAGCTGTGACACTACTGATGCTTGGTCCCTGGTCATTCTTTGTGGTGGGTGCTGTCCTGTGCAGGGTAACATGTTGAACAGCATCCCTGGCCTTCTCCCACCAGAAGTCAGTAGTGCCCACCTGTGTGACAACCAGAAAGGTCTTATCTCATTTGATTCTTAAGACTCTGCTTTAGGAAAAATCTAACATCATCCCCTATTTACTGAGAAGGGAAATGAAATGACTTGCTCATGGTCACACAGCTAAGGGGGTGTAGCTACATTTGACTCC
The DNA here is from genome assembly GCA_003697995.1 of Taxidea taxus jeffersonii. NCBI lineage: Eukaryota > Metazoa > Chordata > Mammalia > Carnivora > Mustelidae > Taxidea > Taxidea taxus. The sequence continues at coordinate 30,845 of ML100963.1, read as the reverse complement.
AGGTTCTCAGAATTCAACATCCGCATTCTTATTCTTAATGACTTTGAAGTCCTCCTTTTCCCCTCTCCTTTGGCTATGCTAAGAGGCAGGTCAAGATAGACTTTAAAGCAGAAAATGTTACTAAAAATTAAAGAGGGGCCCTTTATAATAATAGGTCAATCCACTAGGAAGGTACAACAATAATAAACATATATGCACCTAAAAATAGCACCAGAATATATAAAGCAAAAACTGAGAGAAGTTAAAGGAGAAATAGTCCAGCAATAATAGTTGTAGAGGTGGACCCGGGAGTAACAAGAAGACAAGGAAAGAAGGCTCAACCTTCTTTTTGCTAATACCACGGGCCTCCTTATCCCTGCTCCCTGATACTAAAGTGGGTACTGCCAAAGTGACTCCACTGAGCCATAGTGTACTCAGCTCCATTGACACATGGGGCTGGATCATGCTCTGTGGTGGAGACTGTCTTGTGCACTGTAGGATGTTGAGCAGCATTCCCAACCTTAACCCACCAGTAGCCGCCCTGCCCCAGCAGCAACAACCAAAAATGTCTCCAGATACTTCCAAATGCCTCCTTGGGGGCAAAATCACTCCAGATATGAACCCCTGGTCCAGTGGTACATACCAGGTACCTCAGCACAGCCATTTCTGGAGTGGCTGTTCAGGTCTCTTTAGCCAATACATTTGGGGTAAATGGGAATATTGTTCTGGAATTTCAACCATTATGTCCCATGTATGTCTCCTTATTTGCTCTCCAGGAAGCCTGTGCTATAGAACAAATTCCCCAGGGGTATAGCTTGCCTCCCAGAGGGCACATGGCTTAAGAAAGATTGAAAATTTAGAACCCTGAGGAGGAGGAAGACTGAGATGGGGAGCCTTCTAGAAGCCTTATGCACAGTTCAGGGTCCTGGGCTAGGGATATCAGGGCAGACAGCCCAGATTTGTCCATGATATGCCTGTAGATGAGATATGAGCTCAATTCCTTCATGCTGATTTTGCTCCAAATATGCCGTGTGACCCTCCTGAGCCTCAGTTTCCCCACTGCAGCTGGTTATCGTACACCCAGGCTCAGTGTCCCTCTGGAGAAGACTCTAGGAGCAGTGAAGCTGCTTCCTTGGGAACTCAGCCAAGAAGAGTGGGGAGCTGGAGGTGGCCGGCTCATTCAGGAGCACCCTGTCTCCTAGGCTCTGGTGTCGCCCTCATGTCTAACGTTGAGCAGCTGCTCCGAGGGGTCTGGAAGCCAGAGACCAATGAGATCCTGCACATGTCCTTGTGAGTATCCCATTCCACCCCCCTACCATCCCTCCTGTATGTACAGGTGCCTCCTGGGCCTGACCCTGGGTTGGATGTTCCCAGTAACTTAGAAGCCCCAGCCACTAATTCTGTCTTCCAGAAGCTTCCAGAGGTCATGGAGCATCCATGGAGCTGAAGGGGAGCTGTAACTCTGCCTTGGGGGGAGGAGCAGGCAGAGCTGCAGGGAGATGAGATACTTGATTTGGGTTTTGAAGAGTGAGTAGGAGTTTCCTGGCAAAGGGCAAGCCTCCAGACAAAGGCCAGCACCTCTGCCAACTGTCAAGTGAGAAAAGTACGAGGATTCTGCCCAGTTCTGCAGGGTCACAGTACAGAGTGTGGGTGGGGAGGAGTACAGAGCATTGGTGGAGAATGCAGGACACAGAGTATGGGTGGGGAGTGTGGCTGGAACTAGGAGGGCAGGACCACAGGGCAGCATCCAAGACCCAACCTAGGGTCCCATGCTACATTTAGCCTATACATTTTTTTTTTAAGATTTTTTATTTATTTATTTGACAGACAGAGATCACAAGTAGGCAGAGAGGCAGGCAGAGAGAGAAGGGAAGCAGGCTCCCCGCTGAGCAGAGAGCCCTATGCGGGGCTCGATTCCAGGACCCTGGGATCATGACCTGAGCCGAAGGCAGGGGCTTTAACCCATTGAGCCACCCAGGTGCCCCTAGCCTATACATTTTTAAAAGACCTCATTGGTTTGGGCTCGTTAAATTATCTGCCAATCTACAATAAAGAAAGTGATAGCCATTAAAATATGACACTTTTAAAAAAGGCTCACCCATATGCCAAAGAAAATTCCCATTTCATACTTCGGAAAAGAGCGTTATCTCATTTCATCCCTACTAGAGGCCTATTCCCATCCTCAGTTCACTGACAAGAAAATGGGGACCCAGAATGTTATGTTGCCTGCTACTAAGTGGGCAAGTGTTTTCCCCTCCTGCATTCTGTTTCGGCCTCATGAGCTGAGGATGAGGGCTCCATGGATTCACACTCATGAACAAACTGGCCCTGGTACCTGGTGAGTGCTTTGGAAATATCAGGCAGAATTATCATCATTAAGGACAGCAGTGAACCATGGACATCGGGAGCAGAAGTCACAGGTCTCTCTTCTGCAACAAGTTAAAATATTGCGAACCTATCCCATAAGAAAGGAAAGGAAAGTTAAGAAAAACCATGTGTTGTAATCCTACCTTCTGGGGGACATTTTATTGGGGTTTGGTTACATAGACATAGCTGACCGCCTGCATGCCTGACCTGTCTTCAGCCCCTCCAGAGGTCGATCTGATACCACGTGGCCCAAGACCCCACCTTAAATCACAACTGGTATGACCCAAAGTCCCCAAGTGAACAGAAACACTCCTTTCAGGTGGGACATTTCAGGACTGGAAGACCTCCCAGGAGCCAGAGGGGAAAGCCACTCCTCTCTTTGGGCCAAGTTAACCCTTTACTGTGAAGGGAGACACCCCCCACCCCCGAATCTATGCCATGCAGGCAGCTTCCCACCTCCCACTCAGGAGGAGCTGGGATGAAAGCTGGGGCCAGTAGCAGGCAGGTGGAGAATGAGGTCTGGGCCAACGGGAAAAAGGCCTGAGCTGCGTGGTGCCTCATAGTAACAGAGGCTGCCCCCTCCAGCCCCACGAAAGCCAGCCTCTACGGAGCCATACTCTTCACTCTCCAGCAGACCCGCTGGCTCCCGGTGTCCAAAGCCAGCCTCATCTTCATCTTCACCATGTTCATGGTATCCTGTAAGGTAAGCCGTCCTGCCCTGCCCCACACCAGCTCGCACGTTCCAGGCTGGGAGCTCAGACTTGTGCTCTTGTGTCCCAGAATGGACAGCCCTAAGGCAGGGAGCTGGGGAAGGGGGTCCCTATAGGTCTGTGCGTGGGAAGAAGATATGGTAAGAGGAGGGTCCAGCACGTGAGGACAGGGTAAAGACAATTAAGGCCTTCTGGGCACAGGGCCCCGCCTGGGCAAAGGCCAAAAGAGGGGCAGGAGCACATGGGGTCTGTTTGGAGAATTGGGACTTCATGCCTTGGTGGTGGAGAGCTGAGGGACAAGACCCAGGAAGGCACACTCAGGACCCCAGGGACTCAGGCTGGACGAGGAATGGTGCTGGTTTCATCCTGAGGCCTTGAGCTGGGGTTAGCTCACCCAGGAAGGGTCTTCGGGAACCACACTGTCCTACCCCATAGATCTGGGGAGCTCTGCTGCTGGCTGCCTAGAAGGGGACCCATTAGGTCACTGAAAGGGGGAAGGGAATGAGTCCCTCCCACCCTAAGCACTGTTTCTCTCTAAGCCCAGGTGTTGGGGGGCCCCTGACGTTGAGGGGAGAGATCAACTGTCCCTGTTGCTGTCTGGGGGTTTCAGCACCAGAAGTCCTATATCCAGGAAACCTAGGATAGTTAGTCATCCTCCTGGGGGGTGCGTAAAGCCAGAGGGATGGGTCTTGACTACCTCTGACTTTGACCTGGCTGACCTTTTCTCCCCTCTTTCCTCCTCTAACCCCCTACACCTTGCTTTCTGCCTCGGTCTCTATCTCTCTTGCTGTCTCCCTGTCCCTCTGCTACCCCACCTCAGGTGTTCCTGACGGCCACTCACTCTCACAGCTCCCCTTTTGATGTTCTGGAGGGCTACATCTGCCCTGTGCTGTTTGGGACCGCCTGGGGGGGCAACCATCACCATGACAACCATGGTGGGTCCCATGGTGGGTCCCATGGTGGCGGCGGGCCCGGCTCGCCACACTCAGCCCTACCTGCTAAGTCCAAGGAGGAGCTGAGTGAGGGCTCCAGGAAGAAGAAGACCAAGAAGGCAGATTAGTGGATGGCCCAGAGGCCTTGAGGGGTGCCAGGGAGAAGACCCGGACCCAGGACCCTCAGAGCCAGTGCGGGAGCATCGTGGGCTCTGCTCTCTCCTCTCCGGGCCTCAATTTCCCAGTCTGCAAACTGGGGCCACGTGGGGGGGGGCATGTTAAATGAGATATGGGGGTGAGGAGCATTTGTAGGAAGGGAGGGGTCCCTCTCTCTTTCTGCCAGGCCACCATAGCGACACAGCTTTATTTGGCGGGAGAACCACAGCATCCTGGCAGTGGCCCTAGCCAGAAACCCTAACAGTTATATTCTTGGTTCTACTATTTCCTCTTTAAAATTACATCTGGACTCCGGAAGAACTTCAAGTCAGGTTGAGACTCATGAAATTGATGGACAATTCCTAAGTGTTTGCTATGAGGCAGCTACTGCGACTTCTGTCTCCTCGTGCCCACTCCTCTCGGACGGCACTGGGCAAGCTGCTTCCTCCGAGCCTTGCATTCCCCATCTGTGTAGAGGAATACCCCCCCAGCTCCTCCGTGTGGATGTGCTGGTGTGCACCTGGATGTGAACCAGCCTTACCAGCTCTAAAGCACCGTGCAGGCAGGAGGGGAGGCCTTGACGGGTGTTCCTTGTGCTTGAGAACGGCTTTGCATTTTAGATTATTTGTGTTCGTGGATCGGAGAACCCCCGCAAGTTACCTGGCACGGAGGGGGCCTTCAGTAGACACATTTGGGCCAGTCTTAAGAGCTTGGGGGTTGGGGAAGGCATGTTGTGATCTTTGGCTTCAGGCCGTCCCAAAACCAAAGAAATGCGGCAGGCTGGGATCCAGCTCCATCAAGGGCCCCTGGACACTTGCTGTCAGGCCCTAGAAGCTTCGGGCCTCCCTCATGCTGGCGTCTTCCACTGCTCAGTCATTCAGAGGACTCGGCTTGCTCTGTGCCAAGCCTTGTGCTGCTGCTGGGCGGGCCCAGAACGTGCTTCAGGGCTAGTGAGGGGAATGGTAGCTGAGGCCCCCTGCCCTGACCCCACAGGCCGCCTTCATCTCAGCCTGCATCACCAGGACAGCCAGGAGGGCTGGGTAGATTAGGTGTAGCTAGTCTCAGGTGGGGTTTGGGCACAGATGGGGCCGGTTTAGAGCTGTCCTCTGCACCGGGGGGGATCAGAGCAGCAGCCTACAACAGCAGCAAGATCAGCACGAGGGGTCCCAGGTATTGCCGAGCTGTTGGGAAAGTGCCTTGATCTGGTGACACCTGGGAGCCGGTTGAGTCCTGAGGCTCCCAATGCATCCTTTTGCATGTTTATCAAGGCTCGGCATGAAGGTACAGCAAATAAATCTGTTGTGAAAGAAGCACATTGGCCTGGCTGATTCATTCCTGCTCTTCCGGCCTCAGGACGTGGCAGGGTTCTGTGTCCTTAGAGACGCTCAGAGTTTCCAGGGAGATGAGGCTCATGGCAGCCCCCAATTGTCAAGAGGAGATGGAGCCTGTGGGTAGAGTTTGGAGTTCGGAGTTCAGTGCCACCAACAGGTCATGGGGCCTCCCCTTCTCCAAGCCTGTTTGCTTCTTGGGGAATAGGGGGTAATGATTATCACTGTCCTTTACGGACAGATGGGAGAATTGACGGGGCGATTGGGGTTTGCAGCTAAGAGTCCGTACAGGACCCTAAGAGAACCACTTGGCAATCACACATCTGATAAAACGATTGTTTATATATACAAAGAATATACAAATATACAAAGAATATACAAAGAGGTCCCAAAACTCAATAATAAAACAGCCCAATTAAAAATGAGTAAAGGAGGGGCACCTGGGTGGCTCAGTGGGTTAAGGCCTCTGCCTTCGGCTCAGGTCATGATCCCAGGGTCCTGGGATCGAGCCCCACATTGGGCTCTTTGCTTCGAGGGGAGCCTGCTTCCCCTCTCTCTCTTGCCTGCCCCTCTGCCTACTTGTGATCTCTGTCTGTTAAATAAATAAATAAATCTTTTAAAAAAATGAGTAAAGGATTTGAAAGGACACTTGGCCATGGAGAATATACAGATGGCATTTTCAAAAGCACGTGAAAAGATGCCCAACATCCTTAGCCATCAGGGAAATGGGTGGGAAGGTACCCATTACACTGTCTAGAACGGTTAAATTTAAAAGACTGACCATACTGTGTGCTGGCAAGGCTGTGGAGCAACGGGAACTCTCTTCATTTCGTGGGCAGGAATATAAAATGGTGCAGTGGCACCAATGGTGCCTGGAAGACAGTGGCAGTTTCTTAAAAATTTAATTTTCCGGGGTGCCTGGGTGGCTCAGTCGGTTAAGCACCTGCCTTTGACTCAGCTCATAATCCCAGGATCCTGGGATGGAGCCCCATATCGGGCTCCCTGCTCAGCGGAGAGCCTGCTTCTCCCTCTGCCTGCAGCTCTCCCTGCTTCTGCTCTTTGTCTCTGACAAATAAATAAATAAAATCTTTTAAAAAATTAAATGTTCATTTACCGTATGACCCAGCTATTCGGGTGCTTGCCCGAGAGCAATGAAAATACGTGTCTGTGCAAAGACATGTACACCGATCTGCATAGGCGCTTTGTAATAGCCCCAAACTGGAAACAACAAATGTCCATCAAAAGGTGAGGCTATGGATAACTGCTCCATCCCAGTGGGATCGTGCTCCGTGATTCCATTAGCAAAAGGAACCAGCATGGGACAACACGACTGAGCTTCAAATGCATTACAATGGGTGGGGGAAACCATATAAAAAACCATATACAAGTCCATGTATATAAAATTCTGGAAAAGGCAAATTAATTTATAGTAACAGGCTGATCAGTGGATGCTTGGGGAGAGAGGGATGAGGAGGGGAGGGTGGGAGAGAGGGATGGCGAAGAAGCACATAGAAACCGAGTGGTGGAAATCTTAGCTATCCTGACTGTAGTGGTGATTTCACGGGTCTATATGCACATCACAACCTACCAAATCCTTTGCTTTAAAGGTTTTATTTATTTATTTGATAGAGGGACAGAGACCACAAGTGGGCAGAGAGGCAGGCAGAGAGAGAGGGAAAAGCAGGCTCCCCGCCAAGCAGAGAGCCCGATGCGGGGCTCAATCCCAGGACCCTGAGATCATGACCTGAGCTGAAGGCAGAGGCTTTAACCCACTGAGCCACCCAGGCGTCCCAAATCCTATGATTTAAATGTGTGCAGTTTAGGAGCACCTGGCTGCTCATTCAGTAGAGCACACAACTGGTAATCTCAGGGTTGTGAGTTCAAGCCCCACGTTGTCTGTGGGGCCTACTTTAAAAAAAGAAGTGCAGTTTATTGCATGTCAATTATATCTCAATAAAGATGTAAAAAAAATGTTCACTTAAAAAAAAAACTCCATAAAAAAATGGGCAAAAGATTTGAACAGTCAGGGATGCCTGGGTGGCTCCGTCAGTTAAGCATCTGCCTTCTGCTCAGGTCATGATCTCAGGCTCATTTCTGAACCGATCCTAGGGTCCTGAGGTTGAGTTCCTAGTGCGAGCTCTCTGCTCAGTGGGGAGCCTGCTTTTTTTCCCCTCTCCCTCTGCCTCTACCCCTGCTCATGCTCTCTTTCTCCCCCCCCAATAAAAAAAAGCAAAACTTAAGAAAAAAGATTTGAACAGTTCACCATGGAGAATATATGGACAGCAAGTAATCCCATGAAATAAACACATGAAAACTATAACAAAATGCCCCTGCATATCTGTTAGGGGCTGAATTGTGTCCCCCACCCCCCAAATCCATAGGTTGAAGTCCCAATCCCCAATACCTCAGAAGATAACCATATATGGAGATAAGGTCTTTAAAGAGGCGATTAAGTCAAAATGAGCTCTTTGGGTGGTCCCCACTGCAGTGTGACTAGGGTCCCTATAAGAAGAGATTAGAGGGGCACATGGGTGGCTCAGTCAGTTGGGTGTCTGCCTTCCACTCATTCCATGATCCCCGCATTCTGGGATGGAGCCCCAGGGTAGGGCTCCCTACAGAGTGGGGAACCTACTTCTCCCTCTCCTCCGAGCTTGTGCTCTCTGTCACTATCTCTGTCAATCCCTCTCTCTCATCTCAAATAGATGAAATCTAAAAGAGAGAGAGATTAGGACACAGACATGAGCAGAGCAAAGACCCTATGAAGACCCAGGAAGAAGATGGCCATCTAAGAGCAATGAAGTCTCAGAAGAAAACACTTGTGTTCCAACGCCTTCATCTTGGACTCCTAGCTGCCAGAACTGTAAGACGATGAATTTCTGCCAAAAAGCCACTCAGTCTGTTGTTTTGGCCACCATAGCAAGTTAAAAGGATACTGCCTTGGATGTTTAAAGCAATAGTTCAGGATGCCGGGTGCTGGTAAGGACTCAGAGCAACCGCAGGGCTCACAGAGTGCTGGAAGAAAACAGCCCGGCGGTCTCTCACCGAACCAAACACCGTTTCCGTGTAACGCAGCAATCCCATCCCTAAGTGAAACACAGACTCCTGTTCATGCAAAATATGTTCAAGGCAGCTGTTTTGGGGAATCACCAAAAAATGGAGGCATCCCGGATACCCAGCAGCTGGTGCGTGGATGAAACTCGCGCAACGATCCCACCGCACTTCAGAAAAGTACTCAGCGATGAAAAAGCACAAGCTGCGGAGACGCACAGCATGGCGCATGCGTCTCCACCGCAAATGCAACCGGATTCAGACTACATCCCATGTGCTTTCATTAGAGGATATTTTAGGAATAGCAAAATTATAGGGACAGAAAACAGATCCGCGGTTGCCAGGGCTGGAGAGTGGGAGTAGGGACAGCCTCCAAAGGAACCAGGGGAAGGGGGTGGGGGACGAAACCGTTCTGTGTCTTGATTGTGGTGGGGAAACCCACAACTGCGTGTCTTTGTCAAAACTTCCAGAAATGGATGCTGAGAATTCCAGCTTCATCTAACAAGAAGAGGAAATGCAGGCTATGCTGTGAAGCTTCTCGGACCTGTTCACATCCTGGCGTTTTGCCTGCGAGGTGCATGGCCTTGGGGGAGTAACTCCCCTTCTCTGAATCTCAGTTTCCTCTCAGCATGACCATCGGGAGGGTCTGGAGCGCGATTCCAAAGGCCAGCACTGTAATTCCCCGGAGCACCTCTGCTGGGGCTCATCTAGCACCTGGTGGGTGTGGGTGATAAGCCGGCTCTCCGCAGGGAGCACCAATGGATGTTCTGGGATCTCATTTTATGAGAGAACAGATTGTACTGAAATAGCCTCCCAGCCTATTCTGGGAAGGGGGTGGGTAGGCCACCATCTGGCTGGGGGGATGATTGGCAGGGCAGGCTGACCCTGTCGCCCCTGTAGGTGTGAGAATTCTGAAGACCAGGCTCTCCATTCCAGCCTAATTATAGCTGCAGTAGCTTCCTCCGTCTTGGGTTGAAAGAAATGTTCTTTTAACATCATCACCACCATCACCACCACCACCACCACCATCATCATCATCATCATCATCATCATCATCACTATGGCTATAATTATGGTAAAAGACACAACACAAAATCTTCAGTCTCCACCATTTTTTACGCATTAAGTTGCGCTGTTGTACAACAGTGTTCAACCACCACCAACCATCTCCAGAACTTTCTCGTCTTCCCACACTGAAACTCTTGTCCCCATTGAACGTTAACTCCCCACGCCCTCCCCCTAGCCCCCGCCATTCCATTTTCTGTCTCTATGAATTTGACTATTCTTGGTGCCTCATGTAAGTGGGATCATATAGCATTGTCCTTTTATGACTGGCTTACCTCCACTCAGCATAATGTCTTCCAGGTTCATCCATGGTAGAGCCTGGGTCAGGATTTCCTTCCTTCATGAGGGTAAATATTATTCCATTGTATAGCTATGGCACATTTTTGCGTATCCATTCATCGATAGACCCTTGGGTTGTTTCCACTTTTCGGTTATTATGAAAAATACTGTGTGACCATGGGTGTGCAACTATCTCTTGAAGACCCTGCTTTCAATTGGGAGGAAGGTTGTTGAAGCAGGAAAGAAGGGGAGGAAGCAGAGCCTCTGGGTCCCAGAGGTCAGAGCTTTGAAATATTCGTATGAAAATGATACACACGTATCTGTATTCAATCACATTTATCATCAGCCATGAATGTGCCTAGAACCTCCAATTCCAGCTCAACAATGCGGGGTATATTGTAGTCTATCCCCATAGGGAGAAACCTGCAGGGTCTTCTTTTAACCATTAAGTGATGCCCCTCTGCATTCCCCACCAAAGAAAGGGAAGGTGAAATCAAAATACAATTTATCAAGCAAACAACTGTACTTTGGCTATTTGCACCTCTTATAGACATTAGCCACAGGAGGTCACAGAGCTGGGGGTATGAGCAGGAACTCAAGCTCAGGTAAATCCATTAAAAGCGTGACCTAGAGCAGATGACTTGAGCAGGTGACTCTTGAAATTCAAGCATCATCGCTACACTGGGCCATTTTAAGGATCAACTAAGAGTGGCAAAGTCTCCTCCCGGGAAAGATCTATTTCCTGAGTTCACATGATTGTTGGCAGATTTTTGTTTCTTGTGGCATGTTGGACTGAGAGCCTCAGTTTTCCACCGGTTGTTGGCAGGAAGCTGCCCTCAGTTCCCTGCCATGGGGACCTCTCCAAACTGGCAACTTCCTTTAGACAAAGCCCACAAGAAGTGTCTTTCTTTTTTGCAAAACATAAATCATAGAGGTTTTGTTATGTTTTGTTTTAATTAGGGTGAAATTTCCATAACACAAAACAAACCATTTTGAAGTGAACAATTCAATGGCATTTAGTGTGTCCACAGTGTCGCATAACCATCACTTCTACTTGGTTCCAAGACATTCCCATCACCCCAAAAGTAATGCCGTGCCCATAGCAGTCACCCCCACCCCCCACCGCCAGCCCCTGGCAACCACGAATCTGCTTCCTGTTTCTCTGGATTTTACATGTTGTACACATTTCACATACATGGAATCACACACCATATGAGCTTCAGTGTCTGGCTTCTTTCACTCAGCGTAGTGATTTTGAGCTCCCTCCACATTTCACGTGGGCCAGAGCTCCATTCCTTCCCATGGCTGAGTAATATTCCATGATATGTGCATCCGACATGTTGTTTATCCTTTTGTTTATTGTTGGGATATTTCGGTTATTTCTACTTTTAGGTCATTGCAGATGGCACTGTTATAACATTTGTTTGAACACCTCTTTTCAGTTCTTTGGGTTATACAGCTTGGAGTAAAATTTCTGGGTCATAGATTTCTACAACCTAATCTTGGAAGTAACATTCCATCACTCTCCCCTCATGACACCCCGCCCTGAGCCATTTATCCAGTTTTGACAGGTGTAGACACCCATGTAATCACCACCATCATCAAGAGAGGGAACATTGCTATTATCTAAAAAGATTTCCATGTGATTCTTTTGGATATATACTGAGGTATATACCAAGAAGTGGGGATTTCTGGATCATATGGTATAATTGGTATAATTGTATATTTAATAGCCCGAGGAGCCACATTTTATCCCTTTTTCCATATTCTGTTCATTAAAAGCAAATCCCAAGTCTTCAACAC
>RCUC01127244.1:0-16233 GCA_003697995.1 Taxidea taxus jeffersonii | reverse complement strand
GACATAGAAACTCAGTCTCCTTGAAGGGGCTGACAGAATCTTACCGTACCTGGAGGATACGGTAAGAATCAGGGCAGAAGGCGGGCCCATGGGGGCAACTGGTCCAGGCCAAAGAAAAAGGAGAAGAGTAACAGGGCGAGCCAGGTCTGTGCCTTCCCAGAAGGGAGGACTGCCGTGGGGATCCAGGGCACACGCTTTTGTGGAGAAGCGCGGTTGGGGATGGGGAGAGGACACAGTTAGTGTGCCCCTGCCGCCCAAGGAGACTGAGGAAGAAGCAGAGACAGAGAGCCCAGGCCCGCTCTGAGAGAATGAAGGGGAACAGAGACCCAAAGACACCGGGCCTGAGCCGGTGATCTCCAAGCCCAGCTCTAACGGGCTCTCGCTTGCATAAGGAGCGCTGAGGCAGGACCTGGGGGACTCCCTGAAACCACCCCTCTGGGGACCCCTGTCCTGCACCATGATTGGGCCTCCTCTGACACCATCATCCTCCCTACTCCTTTATTTTCCAGGGAAGCATGAGGATCCCAGAGGATTTTCCCCAGGAACCCATTCAGAAAGTTAACTCTCATGTTCTTCCTTCTCATAATCAGCCCTCTCCACTCTCCCCTCCTCACTAGCCTGTGATTGGGGGGGTGGTCTGGAAACTTTCCATTCAAGCCTCAGGGAGGTGGGAGTTTTCCTTGCTCTCTAACTTGACGCTTCCCCTCCCGCTGGCTCCCCAGGGCTTTAGGGAACGAGTCTAATGGTCTTCATCCAAGAATTTAGCCAGGGCCAAAGTTCCACACCCAGGCAAACTCGGCCTTCCCGTACCCCTGGCCAAAGCTCAGTCTCACTCCGTTCCTCTCCGTGGAGAAGGGTGTGTGTTTCTGTTTTTTAGATTTACACAGCATCTCTCGGGGATTCAATGGCTTCCTCATCTCCTTTTCTGTTTCTTAGGCTCAAAAGTTCCATTTAAATATCACTCCCTCTTCCTGCCCCAGCAATACTAGACCGTCCTTCCTCTCAATCTGTGTGGGCCAGTTTTTTGCTATTTTGTAGGACAAATACATAAAGACAAATATAGATAGAAGAAAGACAAATATAAATTGGACCTGAGATTCTTGCTTTTTCCACCCCGCCCCACCCTGCACTCGATTTTGGGGTCTTCCTGGAACAGGAGGTAGGCGATCCATCAAGTGCCAAGGTGCCCCAGTCAACCTGGGAAGCTTTTAATTTTGCTCCTAGATCTTTAGCCCTGGAAAAGGTCAAACAACCAATCAGAAATGCGCTAAGCAGGGTCACATGGACCCCACCAACCAATCAGCCAAAAAGTACTTGGGTCTCTGTCCCACCCTTCCCCTCCATTCCTCTTCCTCCATCCCTCCCTTACCATCTCCTTTAGCTCCTGGGTCTGCCCTATCTCAGATAGGAATGGGAAAAGCAATGCTGAGAATATTCTAGCCCCTCCCTTTGTCCCTGAATTAGTTCTGGGGACTCTGGCTTTCGTCCTGTAGTTCTAACAATGTGCCTTGGCCTCCTGGTCAGTCTCAGTTGTACAGGGATCTGAAGTTGTGTGAGTGTCCTCTGGATCATTCCCGTTTTCTCCGGTGAGATCCTATCCAATTCACTGGGCTTTATAGATGTGGGTCTATATCAGGGTGTACGGTAGGTGTGGATATGAAATCCAGTCCTGAATTCAAATTCTGATGGCGATTATTCCCTAAACACTTACCTTGTATCAGTTTTCATTCTCTTCTGATCCTCCTGGGGACAGGTGGGGGCGATTAGACCTTTTTTAAAAATTTATCTCTCTGGAAGTGCCCCAGAGCCATTTGCTTTGTCAAAGGACCTCTGATGTGGGGGAAGGGAGCAGAAGTGGAGGCTTTTTGAAAGTTGTGTTTGGTACCTCTAGCTTGTTGAATAACTTTGAGACAGTTGAAAAAGGGTTTTGGAGGGATGCATGGGTGGCTCTGTCAGTTAAGAGTCTGCCTTGGCTCAGGTGGTGATCCCAGGAGCAGGTCATGATCCCAGGGTCCTGGGATCAAATCCTGCATTGGGCCCCTTGCTCAGCAGGGAGCCTGCTACTCCCTCTGCCTGCCACTCCACCTGCTTGTGCTCTCTCTCTCTCTCTGACACATAAATAAATAAAATCTTTTTTTAAAAAGGGATTTGGAAAAAGGAGTGAACATAGAAAAGTCGGGACCCTTCCCTGATGTATTATAAAGAGTTGATGGATTTAAGTCCCTTTCCTTTGCATTCTAATAATAATAATAATAATAAACAATTAAGTGATGATCCTGTGTTCTGGCCAATAGCTATTAAAGGACACAGCCACCAAAGGTGTGGCTTCCTGTGTTTGTGTTTACATGGGTCAAGTCAGAACAAGCAGTGGGTGGGAAACTATTTCTGAGCAAGAGCACCTGACGGCACAGAAGCTGTGCACGTAGGACAGAAGTGCTGTGTTTCCTGAACACCTGGGCTGGGCCCTGAGCCAATCCACTCGTGCATGGGTCCAGACCCAGACATTGCTCCCTCCAGTACCCTCCAGTCTCCAGGGCTTTGTTCCATGGTTAATTTTAGGGCTGAGTTCCCCTTCTCTCCCCTTCTCCTCTTGCTTTTCTACCTTCTTGAGCTGACTGAAGGGCAGGAGCTCTGATGGCCTGTACCACCCAGACCTCTAAACTCTCTTTCAGGGCATCAAGGGTGCAGGGCTGGAAGGAATAAGCCAATATGAACTGGGCTTTGCCAGCATCCCTCTGCTCATTGGTGGTCTGGGTGGGCCTGATTTTGGCAAAATACATAGGACAGATGGAAGGATTGGAATGAGAAGTCAGAGGAAGGGCAGCTCTTCTCAGAAAACAGAGAGCCCCCACTTTCTAAGTCAACTTCAACCATACTGCACCACTCACCTCTTTCATGAGTTAGAATTAAAGCACACACATTTATTTTTCTCTGGTAGACGGTGAGGTAGTCTTTGAGACCAACCTTCAACTCCAGTGTGAATTTCTCACATTGGAGTTTCTAGATCTCATGAAGGGTAGAAAAAGAAAGAAAGGCTTGCTTCTGTCCAAACAGGCACCAGGAGGAGAGATGGTGTTGCCTCAATTCCTTCTAATACCCAGATACTTCTAATACCAAGATTCTTATCTGTCTCTTTGACTCTCCCTTCTGTATACAAAGTCTTTGCACTGAGGTTTTTTTTTTTTAGATTTTATTTATTTATTTGATAGACAGAGATCACAAGTAGGCAGAGAGGCAGAGAGAGGAGGAGGAAGCAGGCTGTCCGCAGAGCAGAGACCCTGATGTGGGGCTCGATCCCAAGACCCTGGGATCATGACCCGAGCCGAAGGCAGCGGCTTCAACCCGCTGAGCCACCCAGCCGCCCCTGCACTGAGTTTTTGAACTGAAACATCAGGATCCTAGACTGCAGTTCTCTGTTTTCTTTTGCTGGGGGTGCATGAATTACTCTGAGCCTCCAGCTCATGGGACTGGAGACCCTGGAGCTCTTTGAGATGGAGAAAAGAGATAATCTGGATTTAAGACCCTCCAAGCTAAGGCTTTCTGGATTAGTTCAAGTTGAGGAAGGAACTAAACTGCTGGAGGGCCAAGAAAATCACATTCCCTTTTATTGGACCCTTGTAACCCAGAATAGTGTGTCTGCATACATCCCTTGGCTGCTTTGATGGGGCTCTAGAAGCTCAAGTTGTCTAGACTGAGGCACTGGGGTGATTGAGATCTCTTTGTCCTTGAGTCCTACAGAACCCTGGGATCCATCTTCCTCTGCCATTCCTAAGGGTCATGGAGGGGCAAAAGGAAAACAGAGATACCCAGGAGGATTCACTGCATGCACACGCATGCGTGTGTGTGTAATGGGGGTTGGGTGGGATGCAATTCAGGACTTGGGAAAGTTGAGCAAGGCAATCCGGGACTTGTTCAGCCTCTGATGACCAGGCCTTAAGATCTACAATGAGAAGTTGAATAGGAGACTTATGCAGGAAGGCAGCTTTTTCTCTGCACCTAACACATACAGAGAAAGTTCTACCATGATCTGCAGCCCCACATGGCCTAGGTGGACTATGTGGGCTCAGCTACCTGGTGTTCCTTCAGGACTGCAGGTGTCACAGTTCTCAGAGAGGTAGGGCAGGCTGGGTTCTGCCCTTGAAAGTTCCCTACATCTCCCAGCCCCCTGAACTAGAACACCACACTGGAAAACACAGAAGTATATATATATATATGTCCAAGTATGGTATGAAAGAGAAGCCCTAGCAGAATACGGTAAACCAGCTGACTTGAGCTAACTTCCCACTCATTGTCCTGCCCCATTCTTCCCATGGGTTCAACGTGGAGACCATTTCTTCTCCCCAGTCCACCCCTGCCCCTTCAACCCCTGGGTGACTGTTAAGTTTCCTCTCTTCTGCCTCCCTGGAAACCAAGACCCTAGAGCAGTCCCCACAGATGGTGGCACCCAGTATCTTGATGACCTTTAGTGTCCTGTTGTTCTCTTGGGTTGTGGGGGGTTGGAAGACAATGTGGGACTATAAGACCAGACCCTTTATCTGATCAAATCTTCCCTTTACTTTCTGTTGTAGGCTCAAACTCAAACTCAGGGCTGCTTCTTTGTTCAGTGGGGGAAATTTTCATCTAGTAAATATTTCTTTAAAAAGTCAACTTCCTGGAAAATCCAGTGTGTGTGTGTGTGTGTGTGTGTGTGTGTGTGTGGTGTGTGAATGAAGGGAGTAAGGGTCAGGTCCCTCATTTTAGATTGTGTCTCTCCCTGTCCTCTGGGTGGAGGATGGGGGCGTGGGCTGAGGTTTTATTGAGGGTGCTTTTCCTGTTGGGAGTAGAGATGGGTCATAAAAGTCTAGAGGAGGCTGTTTTGATCTGGTGACTTCTCAGGAAGTAGCATCTGAGGTTTTGCTTTGAAAATCACTCTCCCCCAAGCTGGCCAGCTAGATTGGATTGCACTTCCCCAAGCCCACCTGGGGCCCCTCCTTACCTCTCTTTCCCCAGTAAACCAAAGGAGAAAAATAAAAAGAAGTCCAGAGCTTTCTAAATCCTATGCCTCCAATAAGAAAAAGGGTCCTTGGTGATTTCTTTCCCCTCAAATTCCAGATTTAAAAACCATGCAACCTTTCATTTTTCCTTTTGTCCACACAGACCTTGGTTCCCCCCAACCCCTCAATTTAAAAATAACTAACATTGAAGGCAATCAGCTTCTGAGCCTGGTGATTAATACTATGGCTCCTGGGGACTCTATAACTTCTGGGTCTGCTATTCTCCTGTGATCCTGTTCCTGAGCCCCAAAACCTTTCTTCAAAAGGTGGGACTTCAGGTGTATAGAGAACTCTTGAGAAGAGACATTGGGAATGAGGCATATAGAAGAACCCATCTAGAACTGAATGAATGGAGGAAACTCTCTACAGTGACCGGGTTTTATGTAATTAAAGATGGGTGCAGGTGTGTGTGTGTGTGTGTGTGTGTGTGTGTGAAAGCCCACAGCCTTCTCACATTTCGCTGTAATCACACTATCTCCAAACTAAACCGTATTTTACCTGAATAGCTCTATTTTGTAATGTTAATGAACCTTCCCTCAAAGACACCCCAACCTCCCACTGGTCCCTCCATCCCCAGCCATGGGCTAAGGAGCTGAAGGGAATGGAAGTAAAGAGCTCTCTACCTCCATCTCAGTTAGGGATGCTTTCAGGCCCAGGGATCAGGGCTCTTTCCATCGCTGGAGAAATGCCCCCATATGCTGGAAATGAGGCCACAGATTATATGCGTTCGTGGGCCTCTTAGACCTTATGCAGGCTCTAGTTTACCCTCATTTGTTCCCCAGAGAAGTCTGGGCTGGAACATCCCAAGCCCACAAGCACTGGAGAATCTCCCTCATTCCTAGGACTCAATGCAAATACACCTATCATTATAGAGAGCTGAGCAGTCCAATAGCTACCCATGTGAAAATGTATTTATAGATTTATCTATGTCTATATAACAGGATGTATGTTTTATTTCACTCTCTACTCCACATTTAAATGCAGGTATATAGATCTTTAGATTTATAGATCCACAGTGAACATACCAGTCCTCTGTCGAATTCCTGTGTGCGCATTACCAATCTTTTGGTAGTGGTTGGATGTATATGCTGGGATGTATTGGTACAGCTCTCGCTAAACATCTAGATGAATATTTGGTTCCCCCTCCCCCCCCATTGGAAAGAACTATGTGTGTGTTGCTCAATCTCTATTTTGAAAATTTTATCTAGATTTATGCAAAGGCCTCAATGCATAAAATAGCTACATATTGAAGCTACATATTTGGAGATCTTTATGGTCTTTGCAGTTTTGTTGCAAACTTAAACATTTGAGCTTACGTTTAGAGATGGTTCCATAATACATATATCTATATATAGGGGCATAGATCTCCCTCTGGAAGGATTTAAACTTACTGCATCTCTCTGTCTATCTTTGTGATCAATAGAGACATCAGGCAAGTGGGGATAGAGAACAAATACCTTTTGGAGGTTTTGCTTATTAAAGTGAGTGATTCTGTTGCTATCTCTAATGCTATCTCCAAATCTAATCCAACTGAGTCATCTGCCCCTGCAGGGACTGCAGGGACTGCAGGGACCATAGCCTTTCTCTCCAGGCTGTCCCTGTGCCCTGAAGTCCCAGGCTGGCTCCCCATCCTGTAGTACCTCTCAAGAAAGCCACTAAGGAGAAGGGGAGAGAAGAAGGGCAGAACCCTTCAACCTGGCTCCTCTTGGCTCTCAGGGTGAAGAGGCTGGCTGGGGTGTGAGAGTCCTCCCCAACCCCAACTGGACCTTTGGATTTGGGGGAAAGGGGTGATTAAGTCCTCCACCGTTTTTGGAGGGTGCCCAAATGGTGCCAGGGTCACCGCCCCACCCCTAGGTGTCCCCTCCCCGGTTGTTCTTGGTACCCAGGGCCCAATTAAGCGGCCACAGCGCTCCCTGCAGCCGCTCTCTTATCGGTCGGGATTGATGCCTCCGCCGCTCCTGTATATCATTTCCAAGATTTTTTCTGTCCAACTCCTCGGCTCCTTTGGCTTCCGCGGCTTTGACTAATGATTGCTACAGATGCCAACGTCTCCAGAATCCTAATAGCCAGGCAGGCGGACTCTTATTTACCCGGCAACATTGCTGCGTGGGGGTGGGGGGGGAGGGGGATGGGGGAGCAGAGGTTGGGGTGCTGTAGGTCGGAGGACGGGGAGAAGGTTGTGACCAACTCAAGTTTCACTGAACTTCTTCCCCAGTGAGAAAGACATCCCAAGTCCCTCCTCTCCCCGAGGGGGAAAAATATAATCAGAAAATACTGCTAATAGTTACTCATTGCTTGCCTCGTTGGAAGGGATCAAAGAATAAACAGGACGTGGGAGAATAATCAGAGGAGTGTTTATTAGTTGTAAATAGATGAGAGAGTAAGCGGAAAACCAGCGGTTTGGGGAGGAAAGAGAGTGTTTTCTTCCGGAGGGAGAGAGACGTGAAAGAGGTCAGCCACGGTGGGCTCAGGGGCTCCTTTTCTTTATTCCAAGGCTCACCCATCCCCTCCCCTCCCCAAATCCACACTTCTAAATGAAAGTTCCTTCCCTCTTCCCAGTCCTTCACCTCACCTTCAGTCCCTCCAGCGGCGCAGGGGCCGCTGACCCGCGCGTTGCCGGACGCAGGTGCCCGCAGCCCGGAGCGCTAGGCTGCCAGGCCGACCGGCCTCTGGGGCCGGGAGGCAAAGGCAGAGTCCTCGGCCGACTGCGGGCTGGGGGGCCGCCCGCCCTGCGGTCCCGCTGGCGCTCAGGGGCGGAAAGTTGTGGACGATTTTGCTGGTCCTGGCGCTTGTGGCCCTCCGGCGCGGGGCGGCTATTTGGGGGAAACGGCTGGAGCTCCCCGCCGAGCCTGGAGCCCGGCGTGGTTCTGCCTCGGGTCCCCATCCAGACCTTCTAAAACACGCCACATTCGGGTGAAGAGAAAACACAAAAACGCCGAGCAGCGCAGCTCCGGGCCCAGGCATGGAGTGATAACTCAAACACGGAACATTTTTCTATCAGAGGATAATGGAGCACAAAATAATTCAGGAAGGCGAATGGGCAGGGCCCGAGTAGCAGAGCCCAGCGGCGTGGGGCGGCTGCAGCCCGGGCCCCGCGCCGAGAACCGTGGGAGGACCATTTCGTTGGAGTGTAGGGCGAGGCAGCAGCCCGGACCGGACCCAGGCCACCCGAGGGGCAGTCTCTAAATTACAGCCCATCAGGAGGACTCGGAAACACAAAAAGAGAGCCGAAAGATTTAAACAGTCGGAGGCAGAGGCGTCCCGACGCGACCAAAGCGAAAATCAATCACGTAATTAAACCCGGGGCGAGGGCGAAGCCCGAGGCTGGGGGTCCAGGGTTCGGAGGAGGCGGCCAAGGTGCGGGCCGAGGCGGGCGAGCGGCCCGGGGATGGGGGCTCGCCCGCCGGGGCCGGAGCGCGGAGGGGCTGCGGGCAAGTTTAAAGCGGATCGCAATGGATTCCCGCTTGGCTGGGAAGAACAGGCTACGTGTCTTCTCCCAGGCCAGATCCAGAAGCTACCGATGGCCCCTTATCGGGAGCCCCATTTTTATGGATCTGTGGTGCGGGGTTAAAGGCTGCTCCCCATTGTCCCATGGTGCCAGGGATGTGTCTAGGGAAGTTTGTCCGGGAGCCCAGGGGGAACCAAGATGCTGCCTCGGGGTTTGAGGGAATGGAGGGAGGTGGCACCCCAGGTTCAGGCCCTTGCATAAGTGGCCTGGGCCTTGATTGACCCAATTCAGAGGTCAAGACAACCTTCGGAATGACTCCCATCTATGGGGCAAGGCTGGGAAAGTAGGGGGCAAGTGGGCTTTATTAAAGGAGAAACTCGGGGCTGAGCAAACTGGGCCCCTTTGGGCAGGGAAGGAGAAGGGACAGTTCCTGGGAGAGGAAAATGAAGCACATTGGGAGCTCTGTTTAGTGAGGGAGTGATGCTCTTGTTATTATAGAGGTTAATAATGGTAATGATCTTGTATGGCTGGGTCAGCCCGGAGAGACCAAGCTCTTCACAATCCTTTCTCACAGAGGTTTTTCTGGATAGTCAAGGGGGCCCCAACTTGGTTGTGGTTGGGGAGAATAGAATAAAGACCTTCCGTCCCTTCCCCTGCCCTTTCCTCTCTGACTCCTTGAGGACTAGAAAACAAGGGGATCTTATAAAAAATCTCCATCACTCCCCCACCCCCGTTATTTTCCTCTGTTCTTTCCAGTTCACTAAAATGCACTGTCTTCAGGCGGTGGGCTTTCCTGGAGTGCCCTTCTCATGAAGCAAGCAGTTCCAAGTCCCCAGGAATTCTGTCTCTGACCCTGGAGGAGAGACACCCAAGATTTTCTTGCCTCCTCCATGGAATTCTCCCTCTATCCTTAGTCTTTCCCAGTTTCTGCCTTTCTTGGTCCTTGGTACCTGATCCCATGGGCCCGTGGCAGCTCAGAGGCCAAGAAGAGATTGGGCCATTTTGAGATGCCCTCATCAAGTCCCAGAGGGTTCCCAGCCTCCTATCATTTCATTAATTTTGGAAGCACAGGCCAGGGAGCCCACCATAAGCTACTCTAGAGCCAGTCTGATTCCTAGAACTTTCAAAACTACATTTCACCTCCTTTAAAAGTAAAAGTCCTTTCCCCCCTTAACGGGAAAGTTAAGGTTACAAATCTCCAGCAGCGCAAGCTTCCTGGAGCCTTAAATCAGAATGTTTAGCAGCAACAACAACAATATTAATAATAAAAAGAATTAAAGCTTGCTTGCATCAAAGGCAGAAAGGGACACCCCAGCTCAAGTTTTAAAGAGGATATAATCCAGCAGCCTTGGATGAGAGTGGGGGTCAGTGAGGCCAGGATGACCAAGAAAGGGGGTGAGGAACCCAATCTCTAACTAACAATTTCTCCAGCATAAAAATGAAACATCAAATTCGTTAGCCCAGGGCCTTCATTTTTCCCCTTCCACATTATAACTAGTTATTGAACTCGCTGGAAGATCTAAAGGCCATTTGCGAAGAGACAAATTTCAATGGAGTTTCCCCATCAATAACCCCATGGCAGTGACCTATTGGAACAAGTCAAACACCCGAGGTGAAATGCAGGTCACTCTGTCTAACCAATATTAAAATGCGGCCACTTTTTAAAAAGCCACTTTAAACGAGATTTGAGGAAAATTGAATTCCAAGGAAGGCAAGGCAAGGAGGGGGAAATCCATGAGAGGACCTTGCCTATGGTCTCCGAACAAACAAGAGAAATTCATCTTTAATATTTTAAAGGGGGGCAAATTAACATTCCATGATTGCTTTTTTTTTTTTTTGAGACTATAAGCGATTCCAGGAGGAAAAAAAAAGGTTTAGTATTTTCTGGTGACACGTCCAGGTTATTAAAATCATTTTAGACCAATTCATTACTTTTACTGACAAGAGATTTAAGAAAAAATCAATTAAGTATTTGCATATTCTTTTGCATACATTACCTCTGCCTGCTGGTGTTAGAAAGGGACAAAAACACACATATAGACATACATATGCCGCAAAAAAATGAGATAAGAGTCTTGCTTTACTTTGGGGTTTTCAGGATGCTTGGAGAAAAAATAAAAATGAAGTTAATTACTTGATTGCATACCATCTAATAGTCCATTTATTTGAGGAAGAGGAAAGAGAGGTGTTGCGATTTTTTAATCTCTAACACAACAATAACAAAACCACATCATACAACCACACAAAATCCTGCACTTCCGAGAGTGGGAAAAGGAATGACCCTCATTTTCCTTCTCTTTGCCTTCCAAATCCTGAGTTGGTTCTCCCATTTATTTTTCTCCCTAGGAAAATCCAGGGAGTCTGAGGGGTGAGATTTTAATACAGCACAGAATGTGTGGAGCCTCCGAGGTCCCCCAGCCGGCAGCTTGTTACTGGGGAGGGGAGGAATATGGGTTATCCAACGGTCAGTATGGTAATCCGGGCACAATAAGGCCTCGCACACAATGGACACATATTTTTCTTCAGCGGTGTCAGAAGGAAAGCGCTTTGTACTGAAACATGTTTCCGAAAGAGAAACCAGATCGAGATTTATAAAGGAGATGGGGAGGGTGGCATTCAGAGAGCGTTTGGAAGCTGGCAAGGGGTGGTCAGAAAAAATAAAAAATAAAATAAAATTGGGGTAGAGAGAGGTGGAGGGCATAGCGGGGGTGGAGATCCTTGGGCTGGCAAGACAGGAGCAGCAGGGCAAAGCACAAAAGGAGAGAGAACTAGATACTAAGACTCATCACAGGCAAGAGCTGCTTGAGTGCCCCCCCCATTAAGCCCATGCTAAGTGCACGAGCTCTCCAGAGGGATTTTATTTCTGTGCTTGTAATAATATCCAGGTGAAATTGTTTGCATGTATGTGTGTGGTAGAGCCCAGCTGGCTTGCTATTTTCCCCTTGTGATAGGCGACTTCCTTGCTATTAAGGTATAGGCACCCAAAAAGGGCTTTTGGACAAATGATGTAGATGAATGTGGGCCCATTTGGGGGAATCTCCCAGACTTCACTTTCTGGAGGTGCATGTTAAATTAGATGTGCAAACCTGGGATGAGAACCCCACATATTTATGGCTACACAAGGAGGCATTTAATGTATTAATAAGTATTAACAGTATGTATGCATATGTATTTGTTAGGTGTAATAACCAGAGACAGACTTGACTTTCAGCTGGAGGCAACTGAACTCTCTGTATCTACTTAATACGTATTGGCCCAAAGTGGGTTACCTGCTCTGGCTCCCTTGACCCACCGGCAGGAGCTTAGAATCCTGGGGAATGGTGGCAGAGGATGGGCGACGCCTTGGGAGGAACTCCCTAACAAGCCCAAGAAGGTGAAGAGATGGAAGAAAAGAGGGTTGGGGGAAGGGCGTGGGGGGCAGGGCAGGTAGAAGGTGAGTGTCAGGGCTGGGAGCGGAGAAGCCAGGCCAAGACCTCACCTTTCCTAGGAGAGAAAGAGAGTATTCTGGGCCAGGATTGGGTGGGGCAGCCTGATCCAGGTGCGGGCCTCTAGCGAGGTTGGGGGTGGGGCTGGAAGGCTTTCTGCTCCTTCAGCAACCCTTCCCCCAACCCTACCTGCGGTCGGGAGCTTTGGCTTTCCCTGGGGCCAGTCTGGGGCTGCAGTTCAGACTCTGTGTAGAGCAGCATTCAGCATTGGTTTCCCCTGGCCCTCTTCCACCAACTTATAATTAACCCACCCCTACCCCCAATAATTACAACAAATAAGCCACCCTCCAAACCACTATCAACTGAACCCCAGCCTTCTCCTCCCCACAGTTTCACATTCCTCTTTCAACCAAAATGGCCAGCCCTCACAGGCTGAGGGTCCCAGATAGGAATGGGTAGGGACCCGCTGGGAAATTTGGGACACTCCTCTGAGAGATGCTGCACCCCCAGGGAATTCCTGTTCCCTCGACCACCTGGTGGTAGGGGGACAGGGCACTGTCCCCTTGGGGACAGTGTATCCAGGGGCCCCCCCAAGCACTGGCTCCTGGTGAGCGGGGGTGGGGGTGGGGGTCGGGTGGGGGTGTGAGCAGAGACTCAGCATTGGAGGACAGAGAGTGGCCAGGGGGCCCAGGCGGTTCTCATTCCTGCCCTCAGGGTGAGCCCTAAATTTTGATATGGGGACCCCCTCTTCCGCATCCCTAAGGTGGTGAAAGACAGGTGGGGAATCTCCCGCCTTCAGTCTCCCTCTCACGAGGGCTTTATTTTTTTTTCCTTTTCCCCTCCTCATTCCCTTAATTGCAGATGTTCTAATTAAACCCTCAAATAGTTGTTATGCCGTTTTAAAAGGTACTTATTCAAGTGTCAACCAGGCTGGGCTGGGAGGAGGCAGCGTAGGGCGGCGAATTAAAGGTAGATTGACTAATCACGGCGGCGATCATAATAATAAAATCAGAGGGAAAAAAATCACATTACGACTTTTCGTGGAAAGGAGGGAGCAGGCAGCCAGCGGCCGCCAGCCCTGCGCCGCCGCCGACACAAAGAGTGCGGGCGATTCCGCGAGACTGATTTATGACGTTTTACAGCCCTATAAAAGCTGTAGCGACGAGGCAAGCGCTCCTACCACCGCTGGCAGATTTAGTCTAATAAATAAAACATAAACAGTTAACTTTATGTGTCACTTTTATTGTTATCAAGTAAAATATAGCCGAGCCCCGGCAAGCTATGATTTTAAACTATAATTGTTATCAAGTACAACAAGGGGACCCAGCTCCCTCCCTGGGTTCTCCCTTCTGCCACCTCCCCCCAACTCTGAGTTATGGGATCAGCTAATTGGAATTGGTGGCATGACGTGGCCACCCCTGGCTGGTGGGGGGGGGGGTCAGAAAAAGCAGCCCTTTCTTTCCCCCTCCCTTCTCCATGCCCCTGACACCCACCATCAGGGTATTCCTGTGGGTGGGAGAGAGAGGGGAGCCAGTAGGAATGGACCAGAGACCCCCAAGGCCTGCCCAGCCTCCCCGGCTTGGTGAGCTCACCCCTCAGGTTTTGGAAAGCAGCCTGGAGCTGGCCCCTGGGAATGTGCGTTTACATGTAAACACATGTGTTACAGGGATACATCCCTGGCCGGAAGCAGGCTCTACCCACACAGGCCTCCCTCTTAACTCGGTCGGCCCTCTGTGGGGATGAAGAAAGAAGAGCTCCCAGGGTTTTGGCTGGACACCATCGTGGGGCACTGACTTCTGGCAGATCCCTCTCCTCCTTGCCCCACGTCCTTAAGGAGCCAGCCTTAGAGGTAGTTGTCAGAAAGCCACAAGCCAGATGGACTGAGAGAAGAAACAGCAGCCAGCAGTAGAAGAGTTCCTCTGCTCTGTGGCCAGGGCAGGGAGGGTCAGTGGGTACCAGGGGAGGAGGGCAAGGCTTCTGAACTCTGCTTTTGCAAACCACTTCCTGTCTCTCTTCAGCGGGGGCTCAACCCCCAGACCTCCAGAAATGACGTCAGAATCATTTGCATCCTGCTGCCTCTACCTGCCCGGTCCAGATGGGACCTTGCCTCGCCGGCCCCAGGGCCAGAGGGTTGGGTGAGTGTGTATGGGGAAGGGGGATGGACTCTGGTATCCTTGGATGGGGGGGGCACCCCAGGCTCCTCAGCCTCCTGGGCTCAGCCTGGGCCCCTCCCCATCCAACCTCCACTCCAGTCCTCCTCATTCAACTTCCTCTTCCTGCAAAAGAGGGGCGCTGCCCGGTGACCTACACAGACTGAGACAGGATCGCCATGAATGGAGACCTCTGGAAAAACTCAGGAGCCGAGGCCCAACGGGCCCACCGGAGGCCCACCGGGAGACTCTGGGAGGGGGGCTGAACCACAGCCTCCCGACAGCCCCCCAAAGCCCAGGCTTTGGAAGGGAGCTGGGGGCTTCCCATCTCCTTTTGCAGGGGAGGGCTGTCAGTCGGCGGGTGCGCAGTGGGGGCACCTCGGCCCCCGCCTGCTCGCCCCCCATCACCACCACCACCACCCCCAGCACTACCACCACCACCACCACACACAAAAAAAATTGGATACATTTTGAATAAAGCGATTCGGTTCCTTATCCGGGGACTGGGTTGCTCCGTGTGATTGGCCGGCGGAGTCACATGGTGAAAGTAACTTTACAGGGTCGCTAGCTAGTAGGAGGGCTTTATGGAGCAGAAAAACGACAAAGCGAGAAAAATTATTTTCCACTCCAGAAATTAATGATCATGAGCTCGTATTTGATGGACTCTAACTACATCGATCCGAAATTTCCTCCATGCGAAGAATATTCGCAAAATAGCTACATCCCTGAACACAGTCCGGAATATTACAGCCGGACCAGGGAATCGGGATTCCAGCATCACCACCAGGAGCTGTACCCACCACCGCCTCCGCGCCCTAGCTACCCCGAGCGCCAGTATAGCTGCACCAGTCTCCAGGGGCCGGGCAATTCGCGAGGCCACGGGCCGGCCCAGGCGGGCCACCACCACCCCGAGAAATCACAGCCGCTCTGCGAGCCGGCGCCTCTCTCAGGCGCCTCCGCCTCCCCGTCCCCAGCCCCGCCAGCCTGCAGCCAGCCAGCCCCTGACCATCCCTCCAGCGCCGCCAGCAAGCAACCCATAGTCTACCCATGGATGAAAAAAATCCACGTTAGCACGGGTAGGCAACTTTGCTTTTTGCTCTCCCCCTCCCTCCCCTCTTCCCCAGCGCTCCCCACCCTCCCCGGCCCCCTCCGGCCCCGTCCTCCTTTCTCTCCTTCCCCCTCTCTCTCCAGGAGCGACTCTGGGTTAGCACAATTGAACTGGATTTACGAGCGAGAATGGGTAATTACATCCCCCATAAATTTTATGGCTTAGCTACTCTGGGCAGTCCGAGCCATGTGCTACGATCTGTTATGTATGTGTGAAAACTATGCTCGCTTTCTAAGGGCGCATAAATAATTCAGTGTCGTTACAATGAGGATTCCCCTCTTATTACACTACAAAGTCTCCAGCTTCCTTCAACTTCTTTATAACCCATTTAGCTTGATGACTTTATTTCCACCACCCCCTCCTCCTGTTCCACAGAGCTGAGGATGGGGTGAGGGTGGGGGGCGGGAGCCTGCTGCCTCTGAACCCCACTATTTGCTTTTCCCCTCCTCCTCCCCCCAGTGAACCCCAATTATAACGGAGGGGAACCCAAGCGCTCGAGGACAGCCTACACCCGGCAGCAAGTCCTGGAATTAGAGAAAGAGTTTCATTACAATCGCTACCTGACCCGAAGGAGAAGGATCGAGATCGCTCACTCGCTGTGCCTCTCTGAGAGGCAGATCAAAATCTGGTTCCAAAACCGTCGCATGAAATGGAAGAAGGACCACCGACTCCCCAACACCAAAGTCAGGTCAGCGCCCCCGGCCGGCGCTGCGCCCAGCACCCTCTCGGCAGCCACCCCGGGCACTTCTGAAGACCACTCCCAGAGCGCCACGCCGCCGGAGCAGCAACGGGCAGAGGACATTACCAGGTTATAAAACATAACTCACACCCTGCCCCCACCCCATGCCCCCATCCTCCCCTTACACACAAATTGACTCTTATTTATAGAATTTAATATATATATATTTTTTGGTTCTTTTCTCTCTTCCTTCCACCTTATACCTTGTCAATTCCAAACTGACAAAACAGATAAACAAGCCCTCTGCCCTTCTCTCCCTTCCACTGTTAAGGACCCTTTTAAGCATGTGATGTTGTCTTAGCATGGTACCTGCTGGGTTTTTTTTTTTTT